>JALKBU010000052.1:0-107988 GCA_023091735.1 Trichomonas tenax
AAAAACAAGTTACCTAGCGCATTGGCTTCCATCGAGCAAAATACAAATACATTTTTAAAATTTTGTTTGTCCCACTACATTAAAATCACCACCTTATATTTTTTACACACCCTTTTTAATTGTAAACAATATTATTCAATGCCAAGTATAGTCAACATATTTTCCAAATGTCAAATAAATATTTACATGACAAATTATAATCATCTCTTGTGCTCAGATTTTGTTTTGTTGTGATAGTTTCTATCGAAGCTGCGGTGTTCTATACATTGGCATGAGTCAGCAGTCCCTCTTGATGCATTTTGTCCCCATGATAAAATTTTGGCTTGGATTCTCACTTTCGCAATCAAAATTTCAAAAAAATTTCGAGCCTCAAATTTTATAATATAGAATCTACGATATACATAATATCTATATTTCGAATTTGAAAAAAAAATAATTTTCAAAAATAAAACTTCAAATATATAAAGCTTATTTTATCCATAATATATTTTATGAAATTTGAAAAAAATTCGTTTCTATGAAAAAATTTAAAATAAGCTGAAAACGTGACATTTTAAAGTGGGGGTTGACAATCCCAACAAAGACCAAATACTTCAGGTTTACAATGCGATGTTGACATATACCACATTGCGGCAATGTTCACCATTCCTGAATGCTATTTTTTAAATCCCCAATTTTTCACACCATCGAAAGCATTCATTTATATAAGTTTTTAACAATAAGAATGAGAATTTAAATTCACTCTCTCAAAGAAATGTATCAATAACTCATTTTCGTATTTCTTGACAAATTTCGATTACGCTATTATGGCTATTTAAGATAATGAATTCAACTACAGTAGGAGTAAAGTCTAGTGAGACATACAAATGCATATTTTCTAACAATTTAGAATTTTCAAGAATTGTTATTTCCTTATTCTAGCCTTGATATGCAGAGGCTGGTTTAAGCAAATCGAAGTTTGTACAAAGCAACAATTATTTTAACTAAATTGATAGTATTTTCTTTCTCGATATCTGGTAGTCTATATTTTTCGTTGTATTGATTAAATATACACAATACTTGACTATTGTAGCATTACCTTCATGTTCAATTGATGAAAACAATAAGGTTTTTCATATGATAAAAAATTCCGATTTATACATACAGCATTGCTGTATTTATCATTACTTTTAGTTTTCTGATCATTTTGAATATTTTATATATGTTGAATTCATAGTTTTAGAATGAAATTTCCAATTTCATATGTGTTTTTACGATAACAGCAATAATAAACATAATGCTTCAAATATGTTGGAGCTATATCATATATTTTTCCATTTATAACACAATTATAGCATATTATTATGAACGATTATCAATTATAGTTATTTCATTTCATTCATAGTTAAAACGATTAAGTGATACCTAAACTACAACATATATGTATTTGGTTGAAATATTCTATAGGCAAGGGAATTAGATTTAGTCGAATCCTTACTTTTCAGTTTTGATACTGTGAATCAGTGCACATATATATGGGTATATATGATGCAAATTATTAGGCTCCAGTTGTTCATATTCATCGAGTTTTATGAAGCTCAAATTTCATGAAATGCGATGATGAAACATCTTTGTTCGAGGCTTGTGCCACACCACATTGTCACACTCCTGATGCTGTTAATAATGTTGTGTTTATTTTTGAATTTTCTATGATATTGAGGATTTTTTCTAAAAAAATGTTTTTTTCAAAAAGTTTATAAGTAGGAAAAGTAGGATATTCTTCAATATCTAATTTTGCGAATTGAATCAATACACATATTTTTAGTTTTGCATCACATGCCATACATCATACTACTCTAACCATTCATTAAAACTCATTACATTTCGAGACTGATATCTCATGGTATTAGATTTTCGCGGCAAATTTCGGCATTATATACACATACATGAGCATAGTGGTATATCGAACTCTCACCCCAAATTATTTTTTTTGGTTTACATACCAATTTGACATGACAACTTTTTACATGACATATCATAAAGTTTATTCGTCAAAAAACACACTACATCAAAATGCTTGTTGTAATCAGATGTATTTTTATGTGGTGTTGTCTTTTATGGGTCTAGTCGAGGAGAGCTCTATGTCTTAGAGCTTCAGCTGCAGAAATTCTTGAATTTGGATTCAAATCAAGCATCCGCATGATCAATTCAAGCATTCCTTTGTCACAGTTAACGAGCTTCTGGCGTAAAAGATATGCATTATTCCTCATCATGTGATCAATATCTTCAAGAAGTTGTTCATTGGTGTCGCTTTGGAAAAGAGCATCTCCTGTAAGCAGCTCAACGATCACGCAGCCAACACTCCACATATCAACTTCTGGACCGTAATTTGACTTTCCATGAACTAATTCTGGTGGTCTGTACCATCTAGTTATGACATCCGTTGATAACTTCTTGATTGGAATGCCAACAGTCCTACATAGTCCAAAATCTGCAATTTTCAATGTTAAATCAGAAGTGATTAACAAATTTTGAGGTTTTATATCCCTGTGGACAATATTATTACGATGGAGATAACCGAGGCCCGCAAGAAGTTGCTTGCTGAATGAAATGGTCTGTGAATACGTAACATTTTTCTTCATTTGTTTAATGTATGCTCTCAAATCCCATTTGCAGTATTCGAACACTATATGTAGGTGGTTCTTGCTGTGCATAACTGCTTTGCACTCAACAAGATTCGGATGCTTGAACGTATTGAGAATTGCGAGTTCTCTCAATGTTGTACACGGAATTCCTTCTTTAGACGACGTAATCTTCATCTTTTTGATCGCAACGACTTCGTTGGTAGCAGTCCATATCGCAGAGTACACAGTGCCGTAAGTTCCTTTGCCTATCTTTTGCTCGTTCGTGAAAATTGCGTTCATTAATTTTTCATTCATATTATGATGCACAAAAAGTGACAAAAATCGCATCATCTTTAAACATGAAATATAGAATACCTATATGCAATGAAGCAATTTTTATTAATCAACATTCCGAAATAAGCTTTATTTGGCATTGATATTGAAATTTCAAACACAAATATTGTTCTTTTAGACTAAATCACATAGAAAATAAATATAAAAATCTATTTTCAAAACAATATAATGATTTATAATATACAATATCACAAAATTTATCTTACAATGATATAAAATGTCTAAATCTATTAAAAATCATTGTCATTGGCGTTGTTTGTGTTTAATTAAACTATTCACTTATCAATTAGATCTAAATCTATATTTCTAGATTATGTTGGTTGATGTATTTTAACATATAAATAAAATTTACAAATAACAATTACATTATGAAAATCTCATTTGTAATGTCTGCGCAATAATCTCTTCATTAGTTCTGAGATTTCAAGAATACTCTTCTTGTTATCGACGAGTTGCTTGTAAGACTCATCGATAATAGTCCTCTTTGGAAGGAATGAGTCCTGGAGGTCTTGAATCATCTGTGGTGATAATCCTGTTCTTGCAAGTTTTGCATTTGCTGTTGCAAGTTTCGTTAATTTATCTTCAGCTGATTGGATTCTCTCTATGGAAGAATCCAAAAGGAAAATGGATTCATCTTCAAGTGTATCAATGGAATCCTCAACGAAGAGCATGTGCGCCTTAAGCTGTGCCAAAATTTCAGCATATTCAGCTAGAATGTAACGATTTCGTTTTGCCATTTTAATTGCAGCTTTATCATCTGGTGCAGCAGCTTCAACACCAAAATCTAGCATTTCATTCTCTTCTTCAGCAAGACTAGAAGTGCATTTAGTTATCTGGTTGATGCAGAAGTCAATGAAAAGATTTCTTTGGATGCTGTCCGTTTTGTTCTTCCTGAGTAATTCGATTGTTCGAGGGAAGAATTCGCGCCATTTTCTCATATCATCGGATATGTTTGGAGCCAACGAAACACGGTCCTGCTGCTCAAACATGTTCATTTGCTGTTTTAGCAGCGGTTTGCGAACTTCGAGAAGTCTGTTTTCGAAGTTAATCAAAAGAGGAACGTAATCAGCGAATTTGCGGAATTGTTCACGAGTTTGATTGAGAAGCGGCGTGATTTCTTGTTTGGCGTTGCTTTCAGATTCTTGTAAATATGTAATCAATGTTTGATTGTTAGATTGTATTAATTCAAACTGTTGAATCAAACTTTTGAGTTCTGTAAGAAGCGGTGAAGATGATGCTTGAATAATATTGCTATCTCTGTATTGGTTAATCTGGTTAATCAATTTTGGATCGTATTCTTGAATATTATTGATATGATTAACGTCAGCACCTGCGAGAACGAGTAAAATCGTAGCTGTTGAAGATTTATTACGCAAAGCAATATCGAGAGGGTAAATATTTTGATTATTTTTGGATTGTTGTAAACAATTCGGATCTGCTCCATTGAAAAGTAGTAAAGAAACAGCTTCCATGTTCTGTGCTTTGAGAGCTGATATCAGTGGTGTCGTTGATTTCTGATTTGAAGAAAGTGGGGCACCATATTTCATTAAAAGTCTAAAAATCGGAAGTTGATCTATTTTTGAGGCATATGATAAAATGGTTTGGCTTCTGTAGTGTATTGATGGATCAGCACCTTTCTCAAGAAGAACTTTAACAAATTCAAATAAATTTGCATTGACAGCAACAAATAATGCCGGCGAAAAATTCTCATTGCATTCATTAACATCGAAATTTCGATTGATTAGATAGATTAAAATGTCCATTTGCTGGGATTTAACTGCATAACGAATTAGAAAATTCGTTTTGCATCCATTTTCGATAAGAAACTCTAAAGAATCAAGATTTCCATTTTCAATGCATAGTTTAACAATGGATTTCATAAAAAAATGAAGAATTTGTTATCCCTATTTCCTGAATGAATGTTCAAAGCCGACAAAGGAATATCGGTATCGACGTCAATGCCGTTTTCGATGTATCCTTTGACTGATTCGAGATCAGTCTTAATTGTAACTTCGGCGTTATCATTCATTCTCTATTTTTTTGAATTTTGACATGTAAACTTATTGTATGTCAAATTTTATTGATACCAATATTTTCACCCAATAACATATAGCATATTGAAATGCACATCTACTAGGACAATATCTGAAGCTTTAACAACTTATGATTATAGAATATATAATATCTCGATATACATATTTGTAACATATATTAACTATGAATGCCCTATACTTACCTCTAAAATATTAGTGTTTCTATAACATCAAAATAGTGATACAAAATACAAACTATTTCGTCGATTATATTTTGTTCATTATAAGCATTAAACAAGTTTATTTAATACATTCAATAGCAAAAAATCTTTTGCTATATATAATATTAACATCTTCTGAGAAAATATATAGGCAAAGGGAGATATTCAAGGTTGATTCTTTTTTGATTGAGAAAATCAGATGGGAGTAATATATATTAGATGCTTCACAAAAATAAGAAAAATCTCAAATAGATTTGATGTGATTAAACATCATTATCATTGGATTTTTCGATTGTTGACAATATTAAAAGACCCCCTTTTATTTTATCATGACCCTGTTATGAGTGACCATTCCATAATTTTCGATTCTAATTGTGATATCTAGAATATGCATAATACATAGATTCTTATATTAAAAGTTTAAATCGAAAATAAACACTTTACAGTCCTGAAAACAATTTTTATGCGAAAACAAGGCACAAGAAATGCAGCAGAGTCAAAATTTTTAATTGTGTCTTCAATAAAATCAAAAACTTAAAACCAAAAATATTACTTTACAAATGATAGGGAGTAAAATGGTTATTTGGTCGAGTTCACAATTTTGATAAATGTCAAGCCGTTTCAGAGTTAAGAAAATTGAGAGTCTTAGTCCGACCATGGTCCTGCACTTTGTTTTCTCATGGGTAAGGAGAAAGAGCATATCAATATTGTCGTTATCGGACACGTCGATGCTGGCAAGTCCACAACAACAGGCCACCTCATCTACAAGTGCGGCGGTCTCGATAAGCGTAAGCTTGCTGCCATGGAGAAAGAAGCTGAGCAGCTCGGCAAGTCCTCCTTCAAGTACGCCTTCGTTATGGACTCCCTCAAGGCTGAACGTGAGCGTGGTATCACAATTGATATCTCCCTCTGGAAGTTCGAAGGCCAGAAGTACTCCTTCACAATCATTGATGCCCCAGGACACCGTGACTTCATCAAGAACATGATCACAGGCACATCCCAGGCTGATGCGGCTATCCTCGTTATCGACTCTACACTCGGTGGTTTCGAAGCTGGTATCGCTGAGCAGGGCCAGACACGCGAACACGCACTCCTTGCCTTCACACTCGGCATCAAGCAGGTCATCGTAGCCGTCAACAAGATGGATGACAAGACAGTCAATTACAACAAGGCTCGTTTTGATGAAATCCAGTCTGAAATGACACGCATCCTTTCAGGCATCGGCTACAAGCCAGAAATGTTCCGCTTCATCCCAATCTCCGGTTGGGCTGGCGACAACATGACAGAGAAGTCCACAAACATGCCATGGTACAATGGCCCATACCTTCTTGAAGCCCTCGATTCACTTCAGCCACCAAAGCGCCCATTCGACAAGCCACTCCGTCTTCCACTCCAGGATGTCTACAAGATCAACGGTATCGGTACAGTTCCAGTCGGCCGTGTCGAATCCGGCATCATGAAGCCAGGCATGATCGTTAACTTCGCACCATCCACAGTTACAGCTGAAGTTAAATCCATCGAAATGCACCACGAGTCCCTTCCAGAGGCTCTTCCAGGTGACAACATCGGCTTCAACGTCAAGAACGTTTCCACACAGGATGTCAAGCGTGGCTACGTCGTTTCCGACACAAAGCGCGATCCAGCTGTCGAATGCAACTCCTTCACAGCTCAGATGATCATCTCCAACCACCCAGGCAAGATCCACGCTGGCTACCAGCCAGTCTTTGATTGCCACACAGCTCACATCGCCTGCAAGTTCGATAAGCTCATCCAGCGTATCGATCGTCGCCACGGCAAGAAGGCTACAGAGAACCCAGAGTACATCCAGAAGGATGATGCTGCTATCGTCGAAGTCGTCCCATCCAAGCCACTCGTCGTTGAGTCCTTCCAGGAGTACCCACCACTCGGCCGCTTCGCCATCCGTGATATGAAGCAGACAGTCGCTGTTGGTGTCATCCGTTCCGTCAACAAGAAGGCTGTTGCTGCCAAGTAAAACTTATTTAAAGATATACTAAATTAAATTTCTTTAAAAATAAAATTTAATGAAGTTTAAATTTTTTCTAAAATAATATTTTATAACTATATTTGACTTTACCTTAAATAGACATGCATTCATTGGCCTATAGGAATGATATCAAGTGAGGTGAAACGTGGATATTGAGTAAATTAATTTTGGGAAAAAGGATTATATGTTTACAATTCATAATCTCCGATGCACACGCTATCTACACACTGAGGGCGCTGTGTAATTGAATCAATTTATGATGATTTGCTATTTCATTTTTCTGTGATTCACTTCCCTTCAATTTTTTCACAAAAACGCATTGCATATCATTATAGAGGCTGAATTTTATTGAAGAACTTTAGACAATTATAAAAGTGCCACAATGTTATCTTTCGTCTCTCACTCATTCACTCCATCTTTCGGCAATTTCTTCGCAAAGGCGACAAAAGAGTTCCTCGACAAGGTCAACGCCATCATTGACGAGCGTGTTCGCCCAGTCCTTCAGATGGACGGCGGCGATATTGTTTTGAAGGATATCGTCGACGGCGTTGTTGAAGTTCAGCTCATGGGACACTGTTCTGGGTGTCCATCCCGCAGAAACACACTCAATGCTGGTATCTTGGGATGCCTTCAGGAAGAATTCGGAGAAAAGGATATTGTTGACATTAAGGAAGTTGCTGAGGAGAAATAAATGACATAGATTAAATACACATTCGATTTACACGAGAGTTTTTTATTCTGTTTATAAAATATCGAAATCAAACATTATTATATACCCATTCTATCTTACTATAACCTAAATCTCAATTATCCATGACTTTTATTTAATAATGATGATAATTAAATATTCAAAATAAAATTTGAAGATTTGAAGGGGAAAAAATGATGGAATTGAAAATGAAAAGACTTTAGAAAGAATAGAATAGCAATAAAATAAAATAAACGCCAACAAAGAAAATAGTAAAATTACTTAAATTCTGTGGGAAGCCTCAACCAAGCCTCTCATTTGTATCATGAACTCCTTGTGATCATTGAGCTCTTCTAGGGAGTATGGATAGCGGTAGCGCCACTTGTGGTTTGGATCAGCTGGGATGTTGATTCTCTCCTCCTCCGGGCTCTGTCTCCTGAGTGATTCGTTGATGCCTGTGAGGTCCTGAAGGAGGAAAATTGCCCACATTGAGTTGGACCAGAGGTTCTGCCTGAGGATAATCTCCTGGAAGTACGTGGAGAGCTTGTCTGGGCATGGCTCGTGGCGGCTGAGAACGTTGTACCAGAACTTGGATCTGATGGCAGAGTTCTCCTCCCACCATCCGCGGAGTGATGATGTATCGTGTGTGGATGGGCAAGCGACGGAGAGGTACTTGAACTGGTTGAAGTCATCGAAGTCGTAGGCGGGGTCCTTGGACATTCTCTGGACACGGAGGGAAAGGAGAGCGTGGTCCTCGAGAGAGCGGATGATGCCGTCTGTGATCTGGCCAAGGTCTTCACCGCAGATGAGCATGTTTGTGGAATCCTTGAGGACGCCTAACTTGGCTTCAGCCTTGGAGACCCACAATGGCGTCTGGCGGCGGTATGTGTACTCGATGTAGAGCTCCTCGAAGAGCTGGCGCTGGTCGTCTGGCAACTCCTGCCATGATGTGGAGTAGTGGATGATTGGGCCGTCTGGTGTCGTCTCGATGGACTCCTTCTTGACCTCTGTCCTGACGTGGTATGTATCTGGGCGCTCTGGGTCTTCGACGAGGAGAACGTTGCCGACGAGCTCGAAGAGCCTCTGCTGAAGTCTGGCCTTCTCGTAGTCGTTAAGTGGCTCCTTCTCAACAGTGGCGGCGATCTTCTTTTCGTTGTCGTATTCTGGCTTGAAGTCGTATGTGTCGTTTTCCTTGCTGAGGCCTCTTGCGATGAAGTACTTGTTTGCGATTTCGAAGTAGTTGTTCGGGAACTTCTCCATTAAGTGCTTTCCTCTGATGTATGGCTTTGTGTATCTCTCGATATCCCAAAGGCCCATCTGGATGAGCTCCTGTCTTGTGAGTGGGTTGGCTGGGAAGAAGTGGCCTAGTAAGCCTCTAACGCATGTGTCGCGTGGAACTTCCCAGATTCTGAAGAAGCCCAAAACGTGGTCAACTCTCAATGTGTGGTAGAGCTCCGCCATTCTCTGAAGACGGGCACGCCACCAAGCGAAGCCGTCCTTCTCCATCTCCTCCCAGTTGTATGTTGGGAAGCCCCAGTTCTGGCCATCAGCGGAGAAGTCATCCGGAGGAGCACCGGCGCACATTATGAGTCTGAAGAGGGATGGGAATGCCCAGCACTCGACAGAATTGATGTTGACGCCAATTGGAAGGTCACCCTTGAGAGCGACTTTGTTCTTTGTAGCGTAGTCGTATGATTCCTTGAACTGCTTGTCGGCGATGTACTGGAGCCAGTATGTGAAGAGCAAGTCGTTGAGCTTCTCCTCGCAAAGGTCCTCGATCTCCTCTGGTGTGACTCTGGAGTACTTTGGCCACTTCCTGAACTCCATTGTGTGGTATTGGTCCTTGAAGTAGCAGAAGAGGGCGTATGGCTTGAGCCATGTGCCGTTCTTCTTGAGGAACGCCTCGAATTCCTTGGACTCCTTGAAGTCATCCTTGACGAGCTTGAAGATTTTGCTGAGGATGCTCATCTTGAATGCGTAGACAGCTGGATAGTCGACGGATGGGAGGCGCTCAAGTTCGCCCTTCCTGTACATGATATCGTTGAAGATGTCGCTTGGAAGCTTGTCGAGAATAGCGAGTAAGTCGATGTAAACTGGATGGAGGGCGAAGCAAGAGACCTGCTTGTATGGATATGAGTCAGCCCACTCACCCTTGTCTGTTGTATCGTTGATTGGGAGCAACTGGATGAGAGAAGCGCCCATTGTGTTGCAAACATCAACGAGTTTCTTGATGTCTGTGTAAGAGCCGATACCCTGTGACTCCTGTGTGCGGAGGGAGAAGATTGGGACATAAATACCGAGTCCCTTGAAGAGTTCCTTGTTCGGGCATGTGAACCACTCGTTGACGAAGAGTGTCATCGGCGTGGCGTTGTCATACTGTGCTGCTGTTGGGCCTCTGCACTGTCTGTTGTTTGGTTCTTCCCAGACGTATGTGCCGTCGCCGTTGGAGAGGACGTACTTGTACTCGAATGGGAAGGAAGTGTACTTGAGGTCGATGGAGCCCGCCCAGATTGGGAACTTGCCGTCGCAGAGTCTTAAACCGTGAACTGGGCTCCAGTCACCGAGTTCTGGGATGGAGCCAACGACGATGACGTTCTGGTTGCTCTTGACGAATGGGCAGTTAACCTGGAAGTGTGTTGTGATGAATGTTGGACGAACAGTCTCGGGTTCGATTGGTTCTGGCATAACGGTGTTTGTTCTGCGGTTGATGACCTCTGTGAATGGTGCACGTGTGAGTGCGTTCATGACTGGGTCCTTCCAGCGGTACTGGTCGGCGATCTCGATGATTGTTGGAGATGGTGTTGGTCCAATCTCGAGCTTGTGGTTCTCTTCTGGCTCCCAGTGGTCAACGCCGCCTGTCCTTGAGACGATATATTTATATTCGATCGCCCTTGGCTCTGTGGAGAGAGGAATTGTGATTTCTGTTGACCAGAAGTCGAGATTGCCCTCGAAGAAGAGAGGAACGGCCTTCTCAGCGGTCCAGTTTCCGAGTTCTGGGATGTTTCCTGTGACATAAAGCTCCTGTCCGTAGTATGTGAAGACACGGGTGCGGAATCTAAGGAGCACGCCAGCATTGGAGTTTGCGACGTTGAATGTGTCATAAACATGGGCGTCTGTTGTGAACATTGGCAAGATTCTTGAAGGAATTGATTCATTGTGGACAGCACCGAACTGTGTCTTGAAGAAATAGCGGTATGTCAGTGGCTGCTCGTATGGCTCCTCAAAGGTGATCTTAATAGAGAAATTATATGGTCCGTTAATCTGTGTTAAACTGATTGGAGTCGCAAGTTTGTTTAACTTGAGTCCTGGCTTTTCGAAGACGATGTATGGGACGTTGCTGCCGCTCTTTTCGCACTTTAAATAGAAAGTTATTTCGAATGAGCCTTCCATTATAAAAGTGAACTGATATTATCGGGAGAAAAAAATTGACCAATTGGTCGAAATTTCAATACTTTCGAAAATGATTTTGATTTTACTCAGTCTGTATATCAGTTCTTTATAGGAATTGGGAAAGTGACGATAAATATTTGTAAGGAAAACGATTATATTGCATTGAATTTAAAATCTCTGTTCTACCGAAGATTTTCTCAAATTAAAACTATTATCACGAACGCTATTGTGATTGACAGTATAAAAAAGATGCTGTCAGGGATCTGTGTGCAAAAGATTTCATGTGTTTCCTGAAAAATTTGCTCAAATTTAATACCCAGTTTCACAATACTTTAGCCACAGGTCTAAAGCAGGGGGTGTCAGGAATTTTGATTAAAGTTTGGTTGTTCGAAACAGCGCTGGTGCGTTTTTTCCTTTTTTTGAGTCACCTTTCTGAAAACAAGATTTTTAGTGTCATTATTGAATAAATATAGTGAATGTTGAATTGTAGTGCAGTGGATTATTTAATGCTAAAGGTTATATATGCCATTAGTTTGACTCTTGGAAAGCCTTTTTATTTTTTTTTCTTTTGCTTTTTGTCGAAAAAAAAATATTTTAAATTCCATGAAATGCATTATATATAAGATATACATGGTATAGTGATGTCAAAAAATACCATATCCTGCTCATCCGGCAGGAAAATTATATATTGAAATTTATTATTAGTTCATTTATCATGCTTTTAATTGAATATCATTTCTCCATAGTTAGTGGATACTATTTATATTATTGGTTAGAATGACTCAAAAGCTGAAAAAATTTCTCTGATCAAAACAAGAGATTTATTTTTTTTAAACATTTAAGAGGGACAAAATGAAATTCGAATAATGACTTGGATTTTATAATTATTACATAATGAATGCTGATTGAGCCCTTCCAGTATTTCCATACAAAAGCATTAAAAAGATCCACGTTACAAAAGGAAAAAATGCATCGCGCGCGATTCAAACGCACATCTTTTATTAGATTAGGTAACTTATAACTTATAATAAAAGATCAAACAGAATGGTGTTTCGGCCCCTTATTAGTTTTAATTTTTCCACTTTACATGTCAGATTCGCAACTTTGTTACGTCCTTTCATGAAATTTAGTGAATTTTGAGAAGGGAAGATTTAGGATGAAAGGAAGATTTTTGAATGATTTATTCATATTGGTCTTAATAGTTTCTTTTAGTTTTTCTAATCCTAGCATAATTGAACTAGGATTATAAGCTGATTTTATTAATGAAGATCTCCGCTGAGAATTGAGGCAATTGATTGATTGCTGAAGATTCTTTGCTGAGAATGGAAGAAATTGATTGATTGCTGAAGATTTCTGCTAAGAATGGAAGTAATTGATTGAGTGGCTATATTATCTGTTGATTGTAGAGGTCATTAATGTATTAATGCTTGATCTCCCCTGGTTTTTAAAAGCTGTTCGTTTACTATATTAAGTATGGCCAATCTGACAAATGTCGGTTTTTCTAGAAAGGTGGAGGCCTCGAATTGAATGGCGACGATATGAAAAAATCATTTTTGCGTAATATTACTGCTGATATAATTTGTAATCAAATTGGAAAAAGCTATTGAACGATAGGAATTTTTTTCCTTCCAATAATTTTGGAAGATTCTTGAATGATCTTCCTACCGTTCACAACAATGTTTATTTTTCACTCAATTCTGCAAGCCATCATCAAGTGATGGCAATCTCTTCAATCAGAGCATTAAATCCGAGCATTTTTTAAAATAACGAACTTTTTTTGGGCTCCACTTTTTTTCTCGTTGACCTTTTTGAGTTTTGCGATTTTTAACGAGTAACCCCCTTCCTGGACGAATCTGATGAAACATTTACGTGCTTTTTGTGGGTGCTGATTCTAGTGGTGCAATCTGTTTCATGATCTTAGCAAGGTATTACTTAATCAAGATATGATTACAAACAGATACTCATTACAAATCATTAATGGGCTTCTGTTATGAATTTCTTTGATGATTATAACAAATACATCTCACTATTATAGCGTTCGCTCGCTTATTTTTGCTAGAGTTCCCCTCGAAAAATCAAAAAATAGAAAAGAAAAAATACGCTACGCGCAGGAGTCAAACGTCATTCCTTTGCCTATGCATCGAGCATACATAACGTTATGCTACTTCAAGTTCACACAAAATTTGCTCATTGGTAACATTACATATCAAATTGTCAACTTTACATGACAAATGTCACATAATACTTGTCAAAAATAGTGACTTTGGTTATTTTACATATCAAAATTCGATGAAATCACAGTGAGGCATGGAGATCCTCAAGTTAAATAGACAAGCAAATGCTATTCACATACTCAGCACCCCTGAAAAGCACCAATTTCTTATTAAAATAAATGGAAATACTAAATAAGTTAAATTATTGCTTTTTTAAAAAATACAAAAACAGAGTTTCATATTCTTAAAATAATGATCTATAATCACACTGTTTATGAATGTATTAATTATAATTGATTTTGTTAATATATTTATAAATTCTGCGATTTAATATAGGCTACATCTATATTATTAACATGCAGTTATACCTACAATAGATAAGAGAAGAGCTTCCATCATCTTCCAATACAAGATAATGTTTGTTTAAGCAAAATCAAATTGGATGAGCGGCTTCGTCTTTGTTTGCAGAGATATTATTGATACCACTGTAAACAGAACCACAGAAAGGCACGTAAATGTTTTATCAGATCTGATCAATAGGGGGGTCACTCGTTAAAAATCGCAAAACTCAAAAGAGTAAACGAGAAAAAAAAAAAAAAAAAATTCAAGGACTTTTTTTGCACGGACCTTTAAGTGATCTAACAACAAACAAAAAATTGATTGTGAAAACCTTGACTTTCTTTATGTTAATTATTGGTAAGGAAATTATCACACAAAAGCAATATTTTCTAAATATTAGATTTTTTTTGCAAACAATAAACATTTATTCAAAATACAGCGTATGCTCATCACATGCGGTATAATCAACTATACGCAATGATGAAACTATTGATTAAGTCCAAAATCAACGATAGACTCATTGATATTCTGATATTAAAGCATAAACTGTAACCATTCGACTGATATATATATATATGAACTAATGAAGGACAAACATTGTATTGATAACCGAAGAATTCAATCGATCCAATCGAGTTGCAATAAGAATCCACTCGATCATTGGAGATAATAACAGTTTTAAGAGGCAATTGACTGCTTAATCCATTAATATTTTTTTGTAGTTGAGCATTCAATTGCATGATCAGGACAATCAAGATCTGTTTGATGATACATATAGAAAGTGCTGCCTTTGGTATTTATTCTATAAACATTGTACTTTAATGGAAATCGTATCCCTTTATAAGTTTGAATTTGAATGCTTTGAATTACAGTCGCAAACTTGAAATTAAAGTATATCCTGTTTTCAATAGGCGTTGAAGAAAACTTTGTGTGATAAGATTAGCTTTGATTCCAAAAGTAGACTTCATTCACATCACAATTTTAGTCAAATAACACATTTGACGCTGAAATTGATATGTAGCTTTTATAGTTTTTGTATTTTGAGTAATACAATGAAATAAGACCGACATTATGATGCAAGACTGTAAATTTAACCTTATTATGATCCGAATAATTTTCTTATTGTTTCATCGTGTCTTTGCGTTCTGCATTTCATGAATTGATTATTTCGTGCTGAGTTATGAAAAATGCAAAAATAGCGAAATGAAATATTTTGGATAAAAAAAATTTGTAGCAGCAATTGCTTTGCCAATTGGTTGCTGGTACTGTTGAAAGAGCATCTTTATCAAATTCAAAATCAATTAAAATTGATAAAAATGAAAATATAGCTTCTCTTACCTCAAAATAATGAGAATTATTTGACTGTATTATTTTGATGATGTTGTGGTGAATTTTTTTTCTAATTTGAATTTCAAAATAAATATATTTCTAAGTGGGATGGTTTCTAATATAAATAAATCTTGAATATAGCTTGATTGGATGCTTTCAGGATAATTAAAGAAGAGTTTTTCGGAAAGATTAATCAAATTTGGTGACTACTCTCCATTTTTGGTTCAAACCTCCCTTGAAATCGCAAATATGTAATGTATCTCCCTTTGTTAAGGATAGTGTCAAGCATAAATCATTGACATTTCTTATAGTTCCGTCAGCATCGAAAAAGAAAAGCTGTTTTCCGGTTTCAGCTGGTTTGCTGAATATCAGCTGTCCGGTTTCTTGTTTAAGATCTAATACTTTTCCGGTCATCACGCTGATAATTTTATTTTCCTTTAAAGCGAACTGTTGTGCTTTTCCTTTTTTAAGTTTTGTACACACAACGAGTGATTCATCTTTGTCTGCTGATGCTGAAGCATCTATATACAACTCTTTGGCTTCGCACATGATGTAAAACGACATTTACGAAAAATAAATTTACATGACAAAATATTTTCATAAATTTACATGACATTTTTCCCCTGTAAACTTATAATAAGGTATTTGCCAATTGCTTTCAATCAATTCTATGAGGTTTTCAAAGTGTGTTTTGCAAGTAAACGAGCCAAAGTGTAAAGTGTCGGATTGTCACATCTATTATATTGAAAAATTGTCAAAAATCGATAAAAAATTGAATTTTGTTACGTAAATAAATATTTGCCTAATAAAACCATAACTGTTAGATTTGAAATTAGAGGGGGAGCGGAATTGCAAGTACCACCCATCTTCAATTCATTAAATTTGTGCTTTATAACAGGTGCCACCCATCTCGAATTTATCAAATATATGCTTTATAATAGTTGCCACCAGTAGTATATGAAGTGTGATTTTTAGTTTCGCTTAAAATTATTCAGTGTAGGGCTTGTTTCTCCATTCCTCTCCCTCTATAAAAACAATTTACAACAGGATAGCTAAAAAACAATACTACTTATATGATTATGATTTAATAACTTTTTCAATGACTTTTTCATTTACCCCAGAACAACAAAGGTGTCATTTTGCATCAAGGTGACACCGACTGGGGCACATTAATGAGGGAAAATAATAAAGAATTTAGTAAATTATGAAGAATTTGAATGAAAATCGAAATGAAAAATTGGCGTGTTTTTTGAATATTGAATGAAAATAATCGTCAGCACGTTAATGAAAATGTACAGAGGTGTATGATGAACAGAATTTATGAAAAATTTAATGAAAAATTAATGAAAATTTATGACAAATTAATGATATGATGCTAATGAATAATTTAAATTTTATGATTGGATAATTAGGTTTAATTTTTATTTTTTATTTTTATATAAATGACACAGAGAGTGAGAACAACAGCAATTTTAACTTCTGATTTTACACATGAAGAAGTAAATAATATTTTAGATGAGGCAGATATCGAATAAGTTTATAAGTAGTAAATATTGTCCGATTAATGAATTAGGGAAGATTTGTGAAAGTTTTAAGATTAGGGCACAGGTCAGATATATTGATGAAAGAGATGGAATGTTAAGATTTGCAAATGATGCGAGGGGTAAATTTGTGGGTTGTGTGAAAGATTCTAAATACGACATATTACAGTTATGCTAAAAATTTATATGTTAACATGATTAATTTGCTTGATTTGTAATATCAATCAATTGCTGCTTAGATTTGATTCCACCTGTTGCTCCTATTGATCTAACAGCGATATATCCAGCAGCGCATCCTCTCTTTGCAGAGTTGACGATATCCAAGCCATCGAAGAGGCCACTAATGAAGCCAGACACCATTGCATCACCAGCACCTGTTGTATCGACAGCCTCTGCAAGATAAGCTGGGACAGTTGTACGGATGTCTTTGTTCTTTACGAAAACACCCTCTTTGCCAAGCTTTATGATCACATTGTTGACGCCAAATGAAAGAAGATCATCAGCAATTTCATCGAGTTCCTTTTTGCCTGTGAGCTGAGACGCCTCCTGGAAATTGGGCAAAAAGTAGTCAATGTATGGCAAGCACTTCTTCGCGTCTTCCAATGTATGCCTATCTGCGTGCATCATATCAGCGACAGTGATGCAATTTTCATCTTTTGCATGAGTGAGAATATATTTTGCTGTCTCACCGTCAAGAGACAAACTTCCGTATAAGCTGCCAAGTGAGACGATTTTTGCGCCTTTAAATGCAGTTATGTCGACATCTTTATATGTAATTGAGCTATTTGTTCCTCTTGCATTACCGATAAAGTTTCTTTCACCGTTTTTATTTATGAGGACGATAGTGATTGATGTCGGAAACTCAGTTGTTGTAGTAACCGAACTCATATCAATGCCACGGCTCTGTCCTTCAGCCAAAAGATATGTACCGACACCATCTACACCAACTTTGCTGCACATCTTTATCTTGTATCCCATCGCAGAAAGATTTACAGCTTGATTGAACGCATCTCCGCCAGTAGAGAGCTTCACCATCGATACACGTGTTATGTCGCGGTCGAAGATTCCGTTGTCTACGCCATCGGCCAGAACATCCGCGACCATTACGCCCACGCAAACAATATCTGCCGACATTATCGAAATATGACATTACACTACGAGAGAGTTTAAATTTTGTTCATTTTAAAAATAACTGCCTTAGTAAACTTATCAAATATCAATACTAACTAAAAATATTTATAGCAAATCATTAAATTATAACATCAATGAACTATGTTTCTTCATAAATTCCATAAAAATATAAAATTGCAAAACAATCATAACAAATTATTGATAATATTGTAATCAATAATATTTTAGCGAAAAGAAAGATATAAATTATACCAATATAGTTAACATCCGTTCAAAATTCGGATTCAATCTTTACTAAAATCATAATATCAAAATAACATCTCAATAACAAAGAAAAATGATTATCACTATTATAAAATTATTTTTGCCAATCTATTTTATGTAAAGTCAAAAATATTTATCATTTTTTTGTAAAGTCATATTGTCACTTTTCAAGTTTCTCTCTATGCAGACAGAGAACATTACGAAAGAACTCTCTGTTTTGCTCTGCCACTATTTAAAAGACAGATTTCCTGACACCTACGCAGATCTCGTTAAATACGTTGAGAAAAATAAACTACTTCCCGAAAATTGCCACGATATCACTCAAGCATTATCAATTCGATATCCAAATTTCCCAACTGATCATTTCTTTCAATTTATAAAGACACTTCGACCGGAGGATGATTACCCAAGTATCTTTCGGAGAATAACTCCTTTCCCAAAAATTGTGAATGATTATGTTCGCTTTATTTCGCACGAATGCAAGATTGCATGTCACAAGGACTCAATATACTGCATGTACATCGATCCTCTCTCGAGAGTTCTCATCACTGGCTCTGATGATTATTCGATAAAGGTCTTTAAACTTCCAGAATTGCAGTTTGTCAAGCGCTTAGTCGGTCATGAAGGCTGCATAACAAATATTTCATGCAATCCTTTGTGCACAATGCTTTTATCATCATCTCATGATAAAACAATTCGTTTGTGGTCTTTAGTAACAGGAAAATGCATTGCCGTTCTCGCCAACTTCTCGTATGATGTTATTCACTCTGCGATATTTTCACCAAGTGGTTCGATGATCGCAGCGGCGTGTGAAGATGGAACAGTTCCACTTTGGACAACGCCAGATGCTATACAAGGCAAGCCTCCATGCAGAATTTTGAGATCTCCAGGTAAAGGACCTGTTGCGTGGGTTACTTTCTCTCCTGGAGGCGAATTTTTGACATATTCATCAGAACCTTCGCATGTAACTGTTGTACCGCTCAAAACAATGACACAGACGATCCTAGACCTCCACCAGGGCCTCGTTGACATTGTTTTATTCACGCATGGATTTTTCGGCAATGGCGAATATGGACCTCGCTTAGTGACTGTTTCTGGCGAAGATGGCACTGTTGCATGCTGGCAGATGGAGTCCGGCAGCTGGAAGACAAAGTACACTATCAAGCATGGCGTCGGCAGACAGAAATCTCGTATATTGAAAGTCGTTCCTGACATGAATGAACACATATTATTGCTATCTCGCACAAACCACTTATACGCATGCGACATGATAACAGGTGAGACGCTTGGTCAATTCCCTGAAGTTCCTATATGCGAGGATGTGAGATGTATCGCTGCACATCCAACAATTCCGGAGATATTCTTCATCGGCAACACAAGCGGTGATGCTGCTTTAGTTGATGCAAATAAGCTTGAAGTCATCTCAAGCATTGCACACGCAATGGGCACACTTAACGAAGCATGCTGGGCCTCAGATGGAAGTGCTGTTTATGCAGCTGACAACGATGGAAATATTGGTATATTCAAAGTAACTCTTTCTAAGTCAGACAACAAAAAAGTCAAAGAAATGGAACTTTTCGAATCGCACGAGTTCGGATCCAAGGAAAACTATCTTTGCGATAAGAAAGGAAACAGATTAAATCCACAGCCATTACCAATCGACATCAGATCTCTAGAACTGCCAATCAACATGCTTCAAAGCACTTTCTTGAGAGATTGCGCAAATGAACTTGCACTTGTTCAGAGAATTATCACAAATGATCACCCTGAGCCAGTAGCTGCAGAGAATCATGTTGATATTGCTCCACCAACACATATTCCTGTTACAATCGATATCATCAACAATCCGCGTGGTCCAAATGTTGTTTTTGAAGAAGACGCAATTGCCGAAGAAGAAGATGGCGATCTTAATATCGAAATAGAGTCCACAAGTGATGAATGGGACCTCGATGCGGGCCTCGCTGGTGATGATGATGACAACGACTTCACCATGATGGAGCAATCATCTGAGCAAATTCCATGTCGCTGGCCATCGTGGCAGACAGCCATTGTTGCTGATGAGCTATTCTATTTGCCGCAAGTC
Organism: Trichomonas tenax; assembly: GCA_023091735.1. Taxonomy (NCBI): domain Eukaryota; phylum Parabasalia; order Trichomonadida; family Trichomonadidae; genus Trichomonas; species Trichomonas tenax. The sequence continues at coordinate 20,195 of JALKBU010000052.1, forward strand.
GGTGATGAAGTTGTCATTGCTGCTGATGCGTACGCTAAGGTTGGAGAAGAACATGGCTGTCCACTTCCTGACGACCGATCTTTCACTCAAGGACCAGCTCGCGGCGTTGTTTGTGATATAGAATCACACGCGGCTGGAATATTATTGACCATCCAGATCAAAGGAGTCAATGTCAAGATCGTGTATCCAGTCCCAGAACCTTCCAGCAGATTCTTAGATACGGTGACAAGATTCAGATCCGTTTCAGAGTCTATCTCAAGGTTCTCTCCACAAGCCAGAGTTTCCGTTGCTAGACTTGAAGGAGCAGGAGTCAAGATCCAAAGAGGAGTGATATCCAAAGTTGCTAAAGATATTGCTGAGCACCCACACCAGTCTGTGACTGTGCGCTGGGATGGATCTGGCAGTGAAAGCACTATTTCTCCGTGGGATGCTTTCTCCGTTGGAAGAAAGAGAATCTACGTTACACTGCCACAGCTCACTCCAGCTGTTGAGAAAACAGCTTTGTCCGTTCTCGATTCCGCTGGTGGAAAGGAGTCGGCGATGGTATCCTTGAAGAAGCTCGATGATGGAGCAATCGAAAGAATAACTTTCCCAATGTCTCTTGTTTTAATCAGAGAAAGAGTCAAAGGAGGATGGTACAGGTCTTCTAAGGCTTTAACATACGATATTGAGAAACTCGTGAATATGGCAATCGATGTTTTCGGTGAGGAATCACCTGTCACAGAAAATGCCAAATCTGCAGTCCAACACATGATTACATCAATTAATAAGGCATCAAAGTCCTCAAGCAAGAAGAAATCGCATTAATTTATGTATTTATTATATCTTTTTTTAAATAAATTGTTATTAATATCCCTTTGAAACCCAAAATGAAATTTCAAAATAATGAAAAGAAAAAGTTACATGTCAGAAAATGTGTCATAATATAATTTACACGCCAAAAAATATTTTCATCAATTTGTTAAAAGTGATTTTTACACGTCAAAATGCAATTTTACTAGTCAAAATAATTATTTACATGGCATATTTGAAAATGCATGACAAAAATTTGTATTTACATGTCATTTTTAAACGTCTTTTATATGACTCAAACAAGTCTTGCATTAACTGTGAATTATCAGTCAAAATCGTTGGCGACGTCGATGATAAAGCTCAAAAATGGAGCTGGTGAAATTATTGCGCAAAAAGATCAAGAAATCGAAGAATTAAATGCAAAAATCGCGGAATTACTGCAGCAATTGAACAATAAGAATTACGAAATCGATAACCAACTTCAAAACAAAAACAATATTCTCAGAGAATTGGAAATTGAATATGAACAAATCGATACAAAATACGAATCTGAGTTAGAAGTCTTAGAAAGCACACACAAACTCGAAATTAACAATATACTCGAACAGAATAAAAAGGAAATCAAGTCATTACAGGAAGAACTCAAAAGCTCACGTGAACAAGCAGAATTTTACGCTGAAAGTCGAAAGAAAACATCAGAAATGATATCAGGAACATTCCCCACTCGAAAAGGAGATAAAGGAACAGCATTAGAACAAGCAGCTCGCAATTTTCACGACAAAAGATTTAATCAAGCTTTAAGTGAGCAAACGGAGCTCAAAACAAAAGAAGAAAAGCTCAAAAACAACCTCAAGGATCTCCTGCAGAAGCAGAGATCAATAATTGCTGAAAATACGCAAAAATTGGAGCAGAATCTCAAAAAGAAGCAACAACCGCAAATAATGAAATCTAAAACAAACACAAAACAGAATCCGAAGAAGAATATCGAAGATATACAGCGTAAACACGACAATGAACTTGATAGTGAGCGTGAGAAACAGAAGAAGGAGATTGAAGGTCTTGAAAAGAAACTCGCTTCGTTAAATGACGATTTGGAGAAGATTCAAGCAACACAGAACGTTCCTGCGAAAGAGAGTAAACCAAAGAGAATCCAGAAGTCATTCCCATCAATAAACTCACAATCAATACAGAAGAGGCCAACAAGCGTCACTGGTCTTGGATTTGTCGAAGCAGAAATCGTCAGACTCGTTAACGAAAATGTGATGCTTAAGAACTTACTCGATCGAATGGACCAACTCGCATACGGCAAAGTCTGAACTTGTTAATTTATGTCTTTTTTTGTTTATTTATAAATCATTCTATTGTTATTATTCGATTTTCAAAAAGATTAATTTACTCATCAATGAATATCATTCTTCTTAACAAAACAACAGCATCACTATATTGAGCTCAAACATGTAAGCCATGGTATATCGCAATCGAAGCAATTTTCAAAATCATCAGCGAATAAATAAATTGACGTTGATAATTGAAATGAAAGAAATTCATGAACAGATATAAACTCTCCATGATATAGATGATTAATGTATCAAATTTGAAGTAAATTTTATTAAAAAATGGAGTCGAAATGAAGTAATATTTGCCTTTTAACATTGAGAATATGAAAGGTAACGGATTGTTATATAGAGTGTTTGTAGTTTATTTTCGTATAACTTAGAGCGTTGATCAAGATTTTCTATTTTCAATTGATGACAATAGTTGTTGTGTTTAAGAACGATAGATCCAGCTGTTCGATTTCCTCCATGTTATCGTGGAACCAATTCAAAATCAATTCCTTCTTTTGCATTTCTTTTGGAAAAGGAACATTCATTTTCTTTGCTAGTTTTGTAGCGAGGTCTCTAAGCTTAGTGATATGTTTAACATCTATTCCAGTTTTCTCTTTTATTCTTTCTAGGACATTTGATATTTGATTTTCGTAATCCTTTTGATAAATTTTCTCGTGTGAAGTTTGTTTGTCTGTCTCTTTCTTGATGGAACTTCTAATTGCTTCGAGAGATGTGATCAAGCTTGATCTTCCAATTTGGTTTTTATCATCAAGGAAATACTGTCTAAGTATGTTCCCAGCGTTCTCCATTTCTTTATCAAGAACATCCTGTGTAATTTTTGTTCCATAGAATCCATCCGTATTTGTTTCTTTGGACGCCTTCTTTTCCTTTTCTTCTGACATTCTGATAATAAAGTTGCCACCATAAATGTTGTTACTTTTTGATTTACGCAATTTTCTGACATTACATTGGCAAAAAAAATCTTACCAAAAGTGACATATTTTGAAAAAGTATCAATTTAGAGGTGTTGGTTTGAGACATCATGGCGTCTCAGCGAGTCTGGGCTGTAAGCCGTTCAATTTTGAATGGTTTATGGTGTTCCCGACGAATTTTTTTTACGCTTCGCGCCTCCAAATGAACTTCAGCGTCCCTGATGAGAACCCCCAACAAGAAGTGCTTTCTTCAGTGATTGTGCTTCGTACAAGTGCTGTTAAGCGCGCCCTCCGAAAATATGTGCGAATTACATGTCAAATTAATAATTTACATGACATAAATGGTATTTTGATATGATTATATGAGAAAAAGTGAAATACATGAAATGTAGATGCATTATTTGTAATAAAAATTCAATTGAGAACTGGACGTTGATTCAAAAATATGAGCAATGGTGACAGACTTATACAATCGCCACGAACGCCAAAAATTAAGGCAATGAATTCTTCGAACATAATGTCACCACTTGTTAAAACACCGAAAACAAAATCTCCAATATTAAAAAAGTCGCATTCTTCATATCCAGATTTTTTCTCAAATCTCTCATCGCCCAGAATCGCATCGAGTCCACTCTCAAAACAATCGGCGAGAAATGACATACCAACGCAGCCGTATTTTACTTACGATGTTGGACCTGTGATTGCGGACTTCTACAGATCACCACTCGATTGGTCTTCGAAAAATATCATCGGAATGATCGCACAAACACAGCCTTTCCTTTACAATTTAGATCTAAATACACCAATAAAGATATTTTTACCGTTCAATAACTTCAACGCTCTCAAATTTTCACCGCAAGGCGGTGTTATGTCTCTGGGCTCCGAAGATGGCGTTATTTCAGTTTTTAGTTTTGAACAAAATCAGTTAATTGCGACATATCAGAACACCTATTCAACGATCAACTCCATAGAACACAACGACAACTGTTTAATCGCGTCAAACAACGATGGCACAGTTGTGATTTATGATGATAGGACTGCGAACGAGACACCACTGATTCTTCAGGCATTCGACTCATTCGCGATCACAACAAAGATAAATCCGACGGGAAATCTGTTCATGGTTTCGTCTGAGACTCCAATTGTGAAAGTTTGGGATTTCAGGAAACTCGATGAAACTTATTTCGAGTTTAAGGATTTGAACTCTACTGTTCGAGCTTTGGACTGGAATCCACTTCAACCGAATGTCGCTGCTGTTGGTGGTGGATTTGAGGACCGCCAAATCAAGATCTTTAACTGCAACAACGGAAAAGTTCTCTCTTGTGCGACAACTTCATCGCAGATCTGCAACATATTCTGGAACAAGGATTATAACGAGATTGTCGCAACGCACGGGTTCACTGACTTCCACATCTCTCTTTGGAGGGCCTCAGACTTAAGGAGGGTGTCGACAATTAACGTTAATCACGACAGAGTTCTTTATGCAGCGATGTCGAGAGATGGATCAAGATTGGTGACTGCATCGCCAAAGGATCCTTTAATGTTCTGGCTGATGTTCCCAAAGTCGGCGACAAAGGCCGATATTGAGTCTAAGTTCATTAGATAATTTCCATGAAATTTTTATTTTGTTTTAAATGTTTGAATTTTTATTGCAATCCTTCTTATTTCTCCATGTATACACTATTCATATTAAAAATGAAACTAAATGCGAAATATAATATCAAAAAGATTTATTTTATGATTTGAATGCTGTAATTTTAGTAATGAATTCATATTGATCTTAACTATATAGATTTTTTGCAAAATGATGAACGATAAGAAATGAAGGAAATATTATTTGAAATTCAACAAAAAAAAAGAAAAATAAATCAAAAGAAGCCATAAAAGTTAATCTAATGGATGAGAAATATTCGGATTTTAGAAATAAAAGGAATATTTGAAGAAGAAACAAAATCAGATGTCAATTGTTATCCCAAAAATGCTGTGATTGAATGAAAGGACATTTTAAAGAAAAGCTTTACTTTTAATAACTCAAATCCTACTTTCACTTTGTTTCAAAAACATGTGTGAGGTTGACGTACTTTTGGTATCTGCGGACAATCTGCTTGTGGAATTCAGCGCGCATCTTCTCAGCCTCATGTGGATGTGTTCTCTTGAGGGAGTTGTATCTGACCTGCATGTCGAGGAACTGGTCGAGCTTCTTTTCATCCGGTGTCTTGGAGACGATCTCGATTGGGTTCTTGCCCTCCTGCTCGCGGCGTGGGTCGTATGAGAAGAGTGGCCAGTAGCCAGAGTCGACAGCGAGTCTTTGGGCTGTGATACCACCCTTACCACCAGCGCCGAGAGCGCCACGGATGTGGTGAAGAATGCAGTTGCAGTAGCAGACGATGAGGGATGGGCCATTGAATGACTCAGCCTCCTTAAGGCACTTGATGAAGTGGTTCATCTCCTTCTGATTGCCGAATGCGCACTGAGCGACGTAAACATTGCCGCAGTTCATCATCATCCAAGCGAGATCCTTCTTTGGTGTATCCTTGCCGTTAGCAGCGAACTGGGCGACAGCACCGATGTTTGTAGCCTTGGACTGTTGGCCACCAGTGTTGGAGTAAACTTCGTTATCGAAGATGAGAACGTTGAAGTTCTTGTTGGAGGCCATGATGTGGTCGAGGCCGCCGAATCCGATATCGTAAGCCCAGCCATCACCGCCGAGGATCCAGTTGGATGGCTTAACCCAGAGATCGTTGTTCTCGACGATTCTCTTGAGATCGTCGTTCATGTTCTCCTTGATGGCCTTGAGGATTGGGCGCTCGAGTCTTACTGACTCATCGCCGTCGAGCCACTTGGACTGCCACTCCTTGAGGAGTTCGACGAGCTGTGGAGCGACCTTCTTTGTCTTGTTGGCATCAGCAAGGAAGGCGTCGACGTCGTCCTTAAGATGGCAGCGGCGGAGTTCCATACCGACAGCCTGACCGTAACCGAACTCGGCGTTATCTTCGAAGAGAGAACGAGCCCAAGCTGGACCGCGGCCGTGCTCGTCGACTGTGAATGGAATACGTGGGAAGGCGCCACCCCAAACTGAAGAGCAGCCGGATGTGTTAGCGATAACCATGCGCTTGCCGAAGAGCTGTGTGATGATCTTTGTGATCATTGTCTCAGAGCAGCCCTCGCAGGAGCCTGGGAACTCGATCATTGGCTTCTGGAACTGAGAGCCACGGATATTGTACTTGTTCTTGATGAGATCGCCGTGGTTCTTGACCTTGTCGTTGAGCCAGATGAACATATCGTTGTGGTGGACAGCCCACTTCTGGCCCTTGTCAGAGCGAATCTCCTGCATGTGGATGGCATTAGCTGGGCAGTGGTGAACGCAAAGCTCGCAGCCAACGCAGTCGTATGGAGAAACTTCGATCTTGTACTTGTAGCCCTTGACATCAGCACCCTTAGCGTTGAGGAGTGGAAGGTCCTTCAACTGTTGTGGGATGTTCTTGACCTCTTCCTCGTTGAGAAGGAATGGGCGGATGACTGAGTGTGGGCATGTAGCAGAGCACATGTTGCACTGGATGCACTTCTTCTCGTCCCAAGATGGAGCCCGTGGAGAAAGGCCCTTCTTGAGCCAGCTGCATGTGCCGAGTGGTGAAACACCACCAAGGCAGGGCTCGAAAGCAGAGACTGGAAGACCAGCACCAGCTGTAGCAACGCATGGCTCGATGACTTCTGAAACGACCTTTGGCTTTGGATGTGTTGGTTCCTTAAGGAAGGAGATGAAGTTTGGATCCTTGAACTGGCCTGGAGCATCAACTGCTGTAGCCCAGGACTCTGGGATCTTGATTTCCTTGAGAGCCTTGACACCCTCTCTTGCGGACTTCTTGTTGTTCTCAACGACCTTTGTGCCGAGTCTGGAGAACTCCTTCTCGATCCACTTGTCTGTTACCTTGAGCCAGTCCTCGCCGAGGAGGCCAGAAAGCTGGTAGAAACAAGCCTGGACGATTGTGGAGATCTTTCCGTGCATGCCGCATTTCTCAGCGACGGCTGTAGCATCGCAGATGAAGAGGCGAGCATTCTTCTTGGCAAGCTGGCGGCGGAACTTGGCTGGAAGGTTCTTCTCGAGTTCCTCAATTGTGTACCATGGGCAGTTGAGGAAGAAGGAGCCGTTGTTAGCGAGCTTGTCGGCCATTGGGTACTTAGTAACGTAGGCTGGAAGTGTGCAGCCGACGAACTGAGCCTCAACGATTGTGTACTGAGCTGTGATTGGTTTGGAGTCGAACCTGAGGTATGAGCGTGTGAGGGAGTTGGACTTATCAGCAGAGTATGAGAAGTTGCCCTGAGCGTGCTTTCCCATGACGTCGATGGCGGCCTTGATAGCAGCCTTGTTAGCACCGATTGTACCATCACCACCGAGGCCCCAGAAGATGGCCTGGATAGAGCGCTTTGTTGGGCCCAAAGATGGGAGCTTTCCTGGTGAGAGAGAGAGGTGTGTGACATCATCTGTGATGCCAACTGTGAAGTGCTCCTTTGGTCTCTCGGATCTCATGTTATCGAAGACGGCCTTGGCGTGGAGTGGTGTGAATTCGCGGGAAGCGAGACCGTAGCGGCCACCAACGATCTTGGCTGGGTGGTTGAGCTGCTTGCATGTGAAAGCGACGTCGAGGAAGAGTGGCTCTGCCTCAGCGGCTGGGTCCTTGGAGCGGTCGAGGACGGAGATGCGCTTGACTGTTGGTGGGAGAGCTCTGATGAAATCTTCCGTAGACCATGGGCGGAAGAGGTGTGGAATAACGAGACCGACCTTGTCGCCGTTCATGAAGTCGATTGTCTCCTTGATAACAGGAGCAGCGGCACCCATGCAGACGATAATGTCTGTAGCCTCTGGATGACCGTAGTAGTCGAAGAGGTGATACTGGCGGCCTGTGAGCTTAGCGAGCTTGTTCATGTTGCCCTGGACGATCTTCGGGATGGCGTCGTAGTACTTATTAGCAAGTTCGACAGTCTGGAAGTAGGCATCTGGGCCCTGGGAGTGACCAAGGATCATTGGGTGCTGTGGGTTAAGAGCACGCTTACGGATCTCGTTCAGCTTATCGAAAGGCATCAACTTCCTCATCTGGTTGACAGTGATTGGCTCGATGGAGTCGATCTGGTGGGAGAGCTTGAAGCCCTCGAAGAAGTGGACGAATGGAATTTCGGAGTCAACAGTTGACATGTGAGAGATAGCGGCAAGGTCCATAACTTCCTGGACTGTTGAGGATGCCAACATGGCGAAGCCTGTGTTCTTAACGCACATGACATCGGCGTGGTCGCCCTGGATAGAGAGAGCCTGTGTTGAAACAGCTCTTGCGGCGACGTGGAAAACTGTTGGCCAAAGTTCACCAGCTGTCTTGAGCATGTTAGGGATCATCAAAAGAAGACCCTGCGAGGCTGTGAATGTTGTTGTGAACGTACCAACTGATGCAGCACCATGTAATGCGCCGGCAGCACCAGCTTCTGATTGAAGAACGCGAACAATTGGAACTCTGTCCCAAATATTCTTCTTACCAGCGCAAGACCACTTGTCGTATTGATCACCCATTGGTGTTGATGGAGTGATAGGGTACAAGAAGGAAGCTTCGGACATGTGGTAAGCGACGTGCGCCGCGGCAGCATTTCCGTCCATAGGGACAAGTTTAGACGCAAATCTTGTTACTGGCTGATTAAGAGACATTATCGATCAAAGATGTGATATGAAATGAACACCGATCATCGTTTCCAATTCAAATTTGAAGAAAACGATGAGATTTTGTAGACCTTAATCGTTAAGTTTACACTAGATTCAGTGTGTATCGTTTATCTGAATTTCTCGCAGGATATAACCTCCCTTGTGGCTAGAGCATCAAAAACACAGGTGAAAGTGAGGTCATTAAATATTTTAAAAGAAAAATTGATATTTCTGGCGAACTAGTTGAGAATTTGTGATGTTTTGTTGCTCTTTGATAATCAGCAAATAAAAATACAAAGATTTGACTGGTTTTAAAACAGACTTTTCCATGATGTGTCAACCAAACAAAATAATTTCTTTCGTACAAAGCAATAGAATAAGTTCTCCAAAAAAACAGAGGCTCTCAAAATATACGAAAAGTAGCGGTTATTTTTCACATCCTCATTTAAAATCTATTATTATCATTTTATTAATGTTTTAAAAATATTAAAAAGTGACATTCACATCCTCATTTCATTTTTTGCTCAACTAAATACATAAAGTATAACAAGAAGGATGTAATAAAAGTGACAATTTCGAACTGGGACAAAATAGAACAACGTGCTTTTCTGATATGTAAAGTCAGAATGTCAAAATAAAGGAAAGTGACGTGTTTGAGCGGGAAAAATGCAAAAGTGTCAATAGGCTGAAATGGATTGAACTCAATGTTGGGAGCCAAAGAAGACTTCATTATGAGTAGTTGTGGCCTCATAGTGAAGGATGACCTGGTGATCTAGCAGAGATGCATCAAGATGCCTATTCAACAGAAGCATGATTGGATGCATGGCGAGGTCGGCCTGAGACTTCCAAAGCCCTCGAGTGGCCAAGCCAGGCCCTAACAAGAACCCACTTATTGATTCAATTTTTAATACACATTACATTTTCACTTTTGATACTAATATATTATTATTATTTTTCTATTTTTTATTTTTTTCACAGATGCCTTTTTCATTACAAGATTATTTTCATATTATTACTTATTCTCATAATTATTAATATATCATTAAATTCATAATTAATTGTTTTTGAATCATGAATTAGATAATGTTTTCATATTACTTTCATTTTATATATTGATTTATATTATTTAGATTCTCAATTCGATCCTTATATTCTTTGTAACATTCGTTTTTTACTAAATTTTTATTTTTATCTTCATATTATTCGTTTATTATTCATATTTACCATGCAAGAAGGGATAATTTCGACTGACTTTCTCGGTTTTCTTAGGTTTGGAGTGCAACAAGAACTTGCAATGAACTACGTATATGGTCTTCATACTCAGTGTGGAGTTTCAACCTATAAATGTCAGTACCCAAACTGTAAAGCTCGATTTAAAGTTAAAATTCAGGACGGTGTTTACAACATTTTTGATATGCATGAAGAGCATAGTCATACGCCCGGTTTAGATGAAGGCAATCACACTTACTCATCTCCATTTTATCGTGCTTATATGAAAGATTATTTCTCTAAAGAAAGACTTGCAGCTTTTGCTCAGCAAGCATGTTTCTTAGAGCCATGTATCCCAACGCAACCACTTCCAATGATATATACACAATCAGATGAAGCTCTGAAGAAAATGCGCCTTCGTTCCGAAAAGTGACTTTAAGGTTCCGGTGTTACTTTTTGAAGTCCACTTTTGTCATAGACTCGTGATAATCTAAGCTCACTTTTCTTATTCTTTTTATCTCGCTTTCTAAAAGGATTTTGATTTATTGCACCGAGTATAAAAGAAATAATACACATATTTTCTATTATAATCGGATCGATCAATGTTAATTCCGCTAAATTAGCAATTTTATTTATACAGAATTATCTTTATTCAAGAATTATCGGACAAACGGGTTGCACATAGGCTCCAGTCGATGCTGCAGAACATGTCGTACCTGAAAAAAAGTAATTATAAGTAAAAAATAATTTGTTAATCAAAAATTGGAATTTATTCAGATTATAATACGAAGCAGTGTCAGGTTGTGTGTTCCTAATATGATTCTTAAATATTAAAGATTCCTGTTTCCAATATTTGAGAGAATTGTTATAAATTCGAGAAAGTTGTCTGCTTAAAGTGGCTAAATCAAGGATTTGATGGACTTTATAACCCATTCGTTTATCCATAGAACTAACCAACAATAGAACCCAAAAATCAAAAATTGATCGAGAAAAAGTGTTTAAAATCGAACATTTTACCGAAATTATGAAATAACAATACGTTCTCTAGTTGTTTTCTGAAAGAAAATAATCAATAAGCAATAAAAATTTTTGATTATTTCAATAACCACTTTTTTATGATATATCACTGCGTACAAAGATAGGAAAATTATAATGCTATATGTTTATCGAAATAGATTGGCATATAATTGAATATTTATTGTGTTATTTGTGAAATTAAAACATTTTTGTTTTGTTTTTGATTTATTTCTCTATTTTTTACATTGTTGGATCACGAAATCATCAACAAAAACATCGAAATATAGTATAGCACTTTGTGTCTTGACTCAGATACTTCTATGCAAGCCATAGTAATGCGTATACAGAAAGAATTGTAACTCATAGGACAATATATTCAATTATTCTCTTTTTCATCAGCAAAAGTCCGAAATTCCCCACACCTGCCCATTTGACTAACGATGAAATGACTGCGAAGTAATTAATTGCTGGTTTATCAAAAACATCTTTTTGGAAAATTTATTGATATTGTTCTTTTACTGTCACAGAGCTCTGAATTAGCTTTTGTAGGGCATGGAGATGAATTTCTATCGCTAGCAAGCTCCAATTTTGATTGTTCAAATTATGCCATAACAAACTTCCTTTGTTAAGCTCATTTTCACTTAGAACCAAACACAGAAACTAGAGTAAAGAATGATCTATACAGTAAAATCTTTTAATTATCGAAATGAAAATTGTGTTGAATTTTTTTCTCCAAGAAAAGACTTATCTACATCAGCCCTTATTTCGTCCCCTTGAGGCGATTTATGACACAAAACGCCAAGTCTTATTTTGGGATAAGAATCAAAATGATTGATATTGGAACCGTTTGGTCAAAAAATTAATGCGTATAATGCTTCTACTGAAGTATGCAATATCACGCATACTATTAATTTTGCTTAAATATCATCAATTTTCGAAATTGATCCCGATCATTGAACAATTGAAATTAGAATGATTTGAAATGAGGTATAAATGCATTTATAGCCACAAAAGATTTTTCCGAAATTTTATATAATCTCCACCAAATTTTAAGGTTATATCGACAACTCATTTCTAAATTTTTATCAATTTTTATTTTATTATGCTTTATTCTATATTCTGTTCCAAAATATTTTATAATTGATGCATAATTTGAGAATGTTAAAGTATGAATGGTCATAATATTATAAGTTTCATAATAATGACAATCGATATTATAGGCTTATATGAGCATTTCCCTTTGTCATCTTTGCTGCCAATCACAACTGGAATGTCACAGAAAGTACCTTTTTTGCATGTTTAGATCAAAACATCAGAACATATTTTCTGAATTTCAGAAACTGCCAAAGGATTACTAATATCTTCTACTCCATAATAATGAATTACCGCTTGTTTTTCAATATAGAATATTTCTCCACCCAGGAAAATGTTTATATACAAGATTATTTTGCTCTTACATCGACCTTAACTCTATTGTTTGGAAATGATAGTATGCTTATTGAAACAACCTAAAAGCCTCTTGTTCAATATCAGTTAAACCATCAATCTTAACAATCTTGAGACTGTAACATTCATAAAATGCTTAACTTGGCATGATTTGGCAATTCTCGATTGCAAGTTTAATAATCCATTGATATTCTTGAAGGAGAGACTGCGCATCCCCATTAATGATGCATGCAATGCCATCATTCGACTCACAGCTTTGGAATTACCAGAATCGCTTTATTCTGGTGGCATAAAATTCATCATGTTACAGGTGATTATTGGATCTCTTAAAAACTATTTTGCAATCATTTATTCATATGCTGCAACTTTTATTGTTGACCAAATCATTTTTGCTTTATTTCTGATCCATTTCATTAATGCAACATAGCCAACATGAGACAGCAGGGTTAAATAGTATTAGTTAACTAATGTGAAATGATTTTAAAGCAATAAAAGATAATATTCAGTTGTAATGTTCCGAATTCATCATCACTTAAATTTTTTAAAAATCAAAGATTTCACAATTCACATCTGAATAGTGTGCCTAGTGTTCAAAATCATTTTATAACATACCCATGAGGTACTGAAATATTGTTGTTGGATCCGTTCAATCGAGAACTTAATATTTAAAGAGAACCAAGATTATGAATTTTGTCGAACATTGGTGTGATGCATGTTATGGTTTTCAAGAGCATAGTTTTGGAATGTTTTGTATTTTAAACTTATTACATTTCATAAAAAACACAGAAAGTTACATATCCAAAGAATTGAAGCTGAATTTCGATAATTTAATTTTTCAATTTTGAAAAACATGAAATAAACTCTTGGTATGTTTATAGTTGTGATAGACTATGCCAGACATAATCATATTCAACTTCGTTATATTCCTTTGCCATATCTATTTGATCAAGTTTCAATACAATTTATCTGACTCCCGATACATCGAAATTCGTGAAGCAAGGCAAATATTCTATAAGTTTACAGAGTTATATCATCTATACACATTATTGAGTAAATATCTTAAAATTTGTTATGTCAATCCCTTAATTTTCTTTGGTATTTCGGCATTATTCTCAGAGTTCTATCTATGCCTTCAACAAAAAACAAAATCTGATTCTGATATTTTTTGATGGTTGAATTTTTTTCCCGTTGACTTTTTTGAGTTTTGCGATTTTTAACGAGTAAACCACCCTATCAAGCCAATCTGAGAAGACATTTACGGGCTTTTCAGTGGTGCTGAGTATGTGAATAGCATTTGCTCGTCTATTTAAGTTGAGGATCTCCATGCCTCAATAAGATTGCAGCGAATTTTGACATGTAAAATAACGAAAGTCACTATTTTTGACAAGTATTATCTGATATTTGTCATGTAAAGTCAAAAATTTGATATGTAATGTTACCAATGAGCAAATTTTGTGTGAACTTGAAGTACCATAACGTTATGTATGCTCGATGCATGGGCAAAGGAATGACGTTTGACTCGTGCGCGTAGCGTATTTTTTCTTTTCTATTTTTTGATTTTTCGAGGGGAACTCTTGCAAAAATAAGCGAGCGAACGCTATAATAGTGAGATGTATTTGTTATAATCATCAATGAGATTCATAACAGAAGCTCATTAATGATTTGTAATGGGTTTCTGTTTGTAATCATATCTTGATTAAGTAATACCTTGCTAAGATCATGAAACAGATTGCGCCACTAGAATCAGCACCAACAAAAAGCACGTAAATGTTTCATCAGATTCGTCCAGGAAGGGTGGTTTACTCGTTAAAAATCGCAAAACTCAAAAAAGTCAACCAGAAAAAAAGTGGAGCCTTTTTTGATGAAAAAGTGAGAAAAAAAAAGATGCGTAAAAGAACATATGATGACATGATTGAGTCCATGAAGAAGGACTTATACGAGTACAAACAGAAAATCAAGGATATGAAAGGCCTTTTGGAGCTATATATGAACATTTTAAAGCAATTACAAAGCAGCGAGAAAATTGAATTCGCAAAAAACGAAAAATTCGCGCGTGAGTTCAATAAATTGGGTGAAGTGGAACACTGGATGCAGTATTATGTATCGAATCACGAAATTTACAGTCAAATTGTCGCTTCTTACGAAAAAGAAGTTTTTAAACCTTTAAATTCTCTTCAAACAGAATTCGATAACGTTCTGGATACAGTAGAAAACGCTGCAGAAGATGCGAATATGAGATTGGACATTGCTGAAGACTGTTATTCGCAATATTACAAAGATTATCTCGAAAAATGTCACGCAATAGAAGCAGAACAAGATCATCAAAAGATAGAAAAAATGAAATTAGAGTGTGCTGAACTCGAACAGCGCTGCATTGATTACACATTAGTGCTTGCCAAGTCAAGAAGACATTACTGCTTCGAAATCGAAGTTCTTTTCATTAACTACGAAAAGCTCGTTGACAAATACTACAAAGTTATGCAATCCGTTCTCGAAAAACTTCCGGTAACAAATTCTCTTTTCACACAGCACTTCCAGGCTGTTAAACTCAATGAAAACATGCTCCAAGGAAGTATCATCGATATTGAGACTGTCGAGCAACACAAAGTCATGCAAAAATTACAATTCGAATCTCCGAGTGTAGAGCTTGAATATGATATCTTCACATACATAGAACCGACTGTTGTCTATGAATCTTCCTTGTCAGCGACTGTCTATGAAGTTAAAGAAAAATATCATGACGAATTCGGCATTTTTTGTTTGAATCCTGGCGACTATGTAACATTCATTGCGAAGAAAGGGAAGTTCTTTACAGTTGAATTAGTAGGATCAGGACTGAGAGGAGAAGTTCCTCCAGATATTTTACATAAATCTCAATATAAGCGGTCAATTATGGTGCTAAAGGAGGACTGGGAGGAGCATGGTATTAAGGTTCCTGCAGGATCACCACTTTGCGTTTGCAAAGATATGGACAATACAAAAATCTGCATAACACCATCTCAAACATACCTCCATATACCAGAGAATTGCCTTGTTTTTTAAAAGAAAGTCTAAAAAATGTTTGTTTTATTCAAAACGAAATATTATTTCTTCACAAGCCAAAACAAACCGAGATTTATTTTTCCATTCATGTGCTGATATAAGTGTTAAAAGCTCATTGAGATATCTTCGATCAGATAATTTTGACATGTAAAATGTCAAAAATCAATTTGTAAAATGTCTCGCACATTGAAGTTAGAAGATCCACAGGGAGAAAATCCGCCACTTCAAACACCATGTTTTGTTGTTCCTGCCGATGCAGGTCTTATTCCGAATATAACACCCGATATGTCCGATGATTTTCCTTTATTTTATTATGCAGGCGATTTTTATAAATCATATTTGCCGAAAAACGTGAAAGCATGTGATGCCCTTGGATTAGGAAAGCGCTGGATTTTCTTTGGTCCGGCTGCCGACTTTTATAATTTCGATGAAGGACCAAGTAAAACAGGTGTTCGTTTATATCAAAGAAATAGCGCGTTAATCATCATAACTAACGAAGAATATGGAGAGCTCGTAGATTATATCAAGCCACAAGGAACTGTGTCGTTATATTCTCATCTTCCAGAAAATTGTTCTGGGAGACAGAAGAATTTGAGAACATCAATCAACCAACAGTTCGCTAAAGAATATCCGAATACTATAAATTTCACCGTTCAGTCAGCAGATAGACCAAACACAGGATTTTTCGCTCAATATTCATTATTCACAGAGAAAGTTGCTGCAGAAGTAGCAGAAATCCTCAAAGCAAGAAATCATGATGCACCAAGAATGCTCTATTGTGATGGTCATCCATCTGATATTAGAAGAGCTATTGATGCAGGATTTGACATCATTGTTCCTCAATATCCGATCTACATGGCTAACCATGGATATGCTTTGAACTTTGAATTCGAGAGAGGAAAAGAAACGGAATCATTAGGACTTGATTTGCGATCAAGAGAGTATGAGCATGATCACAAACCACTTGTGGATGGTTGCACATGCATTTGCTGCCGTAATCACTCGAGATCTTATTTGCACCATTTATTAAACGTCCACGAACTTCTTGCTCATGTCTTCTTGACTCAGCATAATCTCTATCATTTCAATAGATTCTTCAAATATATTCAAAACGAATTATCAAAATAAAATATATATCTTTGTTGTCTTTCATTCAAAAGTACTTTATATTTCTATGATGCTCCTCAAATTACAACTTGGCTTGCATATGTTCTATTTACAATCTCAAAATTATAATTGTCGAATTAATAAGCATTGGATTGAGATATAATTAACAATGTAAACATATATAAGTGATACCATTTAAATTAGACCTAGTAGTGTATGAAGCGTGCTTTTGAGGTTCGCTTAAAATTCTTCAGTGTAGTGTGGTTCGTTTCTCTGTTCCTCTCCCTCCACAAAACAATTTACAACAGCGAACCTAAAAAGCATCACTTCATATATGTTTATCACCAATTTATAAAATCATCTAAGTCCACCTATGATTTCATCCATCCCACAATAAATTTTTTCATGCACCCCTTAGCCCCTCCAAGGTGTCAGTTTGCGTCAAACTGATACCGACAGGGGCGGAATTAATGAGGAAAAATAAAAAATGAGAGAGTAAATGATTTAAGTTTATTTAAGGGAGTATTGAAAAATTGAATGAAAACTAAAATCGCGAAATGAAAATAGACTGTTGTTTTGAATATTGAATGTAAATAATCGTCAGCACGTTAGTGAAGGTGAGCGGGGTTGTATAATGAACAAAATTTATGGAAAATTTATGAAAATTTAATTATGTAAAAATTTAATGAAAATTTTATGAAAAATTAATGATATTATGCTAATAAATAATTTAAATTTTATGAAAATTTCATGTTTGGAAAATTAGGTTTATTTTTATTTTTTTATTTTTATATAAATGACACAGAGGGTGAGAACATCAGCAATTTTAACTTCTGATTTTGCACATGAAGAAGTAAATAATATTTTAGATGAGGCAGATATCGAATAAGTTGATAAGTAGTAAATATTGTCCGATTAATGAATTAGGGAAGATTTGTGAAAGTTTCAAGATTAGGGCACAGGTCAGATATATTGATGAAAGATGAAGGGTCTGGCAGGTGTTAATGCATATATATGGCAATGGATATGTATAGAGTATATACCGTTAATGTTATTTATCTAATTATTTTAAAAAAATATTGAAAATACAGAGTGTCACACCTTCTATTGGGTTGAATTTTTTCCCCGTTGACTTTTTTGAGTTTTGCGATTTTTAACGAGTAAACCACCCTATCAAGCCAATCTGAGAAGACATTTACGGGCTTTTCAGTGGTGCTGAGTATGTGAATAGCATTTGCTCGTCTATTTAAGTTGAGGATCTCCATGCCTCAATAAGATTGCAGCGAATTTTGACATGTAAAATAACGAAAGTCACTATTTTTGACAAGTATTATCTGATATTTGTCATGTAAAGTCAAAAATTTGATATGTAATGTTACCAATGAGCAAATTTTGTGTGAACTTGAAGTACCATAACGTTATGTATGCTCGATGCATGGGCAAAGGAATGACGTTTGACTCGTGCGCGTAGCGTATTTTTTCTTTTCTATTTTTTGATTTTTCGAGGGGAACTCTTGCAAAAATAAGCGAGCGAACGCTATAATAGTGAGATGTATTTGTTATAATCATCAATGAGATTCATAACAGAAGCTCATTAATGATTTGTAATGGGTTTCTGTTTGTAATCATATCTTGATTAAGTAATACCTTGCTAAGATCATGAAACAGATTGCGCCACTAGAATCAGCACCAACAAAAAGCACGTAAATGTTTCATCAGATTCGTCCAGGAAGGGTGGTTTACTCGTTAAAAATCGCAAAACTCAAAAAAGTCAACCAGAAAAAAAGTGGAGCCTTCTATTGAAAAATATTTTTTCCAGGATTCTACCGGTAACAATTGATACATATTTTTGTCCATCACTGACACTTATAAATAGATGAGACCATTAATCGAATATTCATTTGTCTTCAATGATATTTCAAAAACATTTTCTGAAAGCATTGAAAATCATTTTGAAATACTTTCTCGGTAGATTATCAAAAATCATGCTGCTTTCCACGCTGCTATGGACATTGACATCGGGTCTTGAGAACCAAGAACTAAAAGCTCTTGATGGTCCATGGTCTGAAGGAACCCAAGATTTAATAATTACTTATTGTTATTTTCATGATATTTCAATTATATCGAATCAAGCAATTATATCAACATCAAATCAGAAAATGCTTAGAATACAGAACTGCTATCTATCGCAGCTATCAACAAACTACAAATTTGGTATCTATGCCGATCAGAAATTAATATTTATGGATTCATGCATGCTTGCATGCAAATTATCAAGCACAGGTTCCTATTCAGCGTTTATTGAAGCCCAAAGTAACGCCGATAGAAAAGAAATCCACGGGACATCAGTTGCTGTTTGCTCAGGAATAGGTTCAGTATGGGAAATGACTAAATTACAAATGGATTATTCCAATTTCTCTGACAACACTCATTTCTCAAACTTACTGAACGATCTGTCATCAGTAAACACACCTTCAAATACGTTTTTCGTCAACTCAAGATCACCAAAAAAAATATCGTGTTTCATGGAAAACGTTTCAACTATCGATTCATTTGTCTTTTATAACAATAGTGGCTATAGCCTATGCCTCAAAAACTCTCGTACATCAATCAAAGGGTCATATTTCCTCAATAACCATGACTTCGATATCTATTTGGAGAACTCCACATTAAGTATTGCCAACTGCAGTTTCACCAACAAATCAATCAATGATGATTCGAATGTAACCATTCTCACAGGAAATCTTTACGCCGTTTATAGCGTCCCAAAGAATTACTATAACAATGCTCTAATGGGTGTCCAATTAAAGCACTGCGAAAACGCTCCACTTCCTGGCTTCACAATTTTTCCAATTTTGAGAACACCTTCAACAACACCTGCTACAACACCATCAACAACACCACAATTGACACCACGTCCTAACTGCAAACTTGAAGAAGCAGACATCGAAAATCGTAAGAAATACAAACGCATCAAAGTGATCTTCTCACTTGGTTCATCAATGATGTTCTGATTTTATATATATTATGTTTATAGAAATAAAAGAATGTTCTAATAAAATCAGACTTACCGGAATTGGGTGGCTTGAAATAATAATACAGAGAAAATTCTCTATCGAATGAATCAGCTTTTATCATCAAATTCTTGCATTTTTAGATTAATCAAATTCAAACGTTCGCGTTTCAGTTGATTTTATTGTAAAATATAACGAAAATCATCGAAGAATGAAGTTTTACGGCTTTAAACAAGACCAATGGTGTATAGAAATTTCCAAAAGTGCGATTTTTGTTTCAAATCATTATAAAACAGAAATATACACTATGCGATGCACAAAAATTAATGCCAGTTTCCGAAATGAAAAGATTTTAATTTTCCGGTAGACATTGAATTTTTTTAAGGATGCTTTAACTATCCATATATATGTTGCATTTATGCACAATACTGATACACATTTTGGAAAATAGTGCTATGGATTCAAACTTATAACTTCACATGTTGCGACGAAATTCGAAATTTTAATTTGGCAGGTATTACTATTATCGAATCATTATTCTAGACACATATTCTATACATATAGTAGCATAGTACCATATAAGTTTTAAACTTGTGAGTCAATGCTATTCCAAGTTATAGAGGCAACAAAAAAAGTCGTGATTTAGGACATCCTTAAGACAAAAAGTGTTTTTCGTTTTCTTCTTCGTGTGTGCTTCTTCTATTAACAAAAATGACGAATATCTACACACAGGTCCTATCATTTCTGAGTCCGAAGGGGTGAGTTTGAAAGATTGCTATTTCACGACATTTCAATAGATTCAAATTTACTGTGGCTCTGAAAAAAACCTTAGAATACAGAACTGCTATATATCCAATTTAGTGACTGCTTCATGGTATTGTATCTTTGGAGAAGGCCATGTTTAATATCAATACGTTTGCACAATGAATTGTACGTCAACATCAATATACGATCATGCTGCTGTCATATGTGCAAATAACACACAAAAGTCAGCAGAAATTGATCAGGACACGATTTCTCTTTGCATGAATGTTCAACATCTTTGGTTTATGGAAAAGTCATCAATAAAACAGTCCAATTTCTCGTACAATATGCCGTCTAGTGATGCAGTTTATCTGAATTCTATCAATCAACAGCCTGGAGATAATTATTTTATTTCTAATAATGGTCCTAAAGCCTCATTAGCATGCAAATATTCAGATCTAATGAGTGTGCAAGTGTTCTACAAATGATGTTTTGTCCTTGCAGAACTCAAATTGAAAAATTAATCAAGGTTACTTCCTAAACAACGGCCGCTACGATATATACTTTGATTATTCAACCGCTGATGTGTCAAATTGCTATTTCACGAATATTTCAACAAATGAAATTCAAAACCTTATAAGAGGAAGCAATGATATTCCATTGGCCATTGGCGCTCCAACAGCATTTAATAATGTTAAAATTGGAGCTCGAAATGCTATCAATAAATACTGTCCAAACAGGAAATTACCAGGAATTACGATAACAGCAAGAAATTGCTATGTAGACCCCAACAGATTGGAGTTTAGAAAGAGATACAAACATGTTAAGGTTGTTTTTTTACTCGGATCATCATTGATGTATTAATTCTTGTTATTGAACTGTTTGCTAACTAAAATCTTATATTTTATAGATATTATATAATAATCACGATGTGTTTTTCTTGTTTTGTATCAATTATCAAATATATTTTTTCTTTTTTGATCTAAAATTGAATAGCTGTTGTTTGAAATGCCTTGAATTGAGTTTCTCCTCCTATATGACAAAAGATATTTTGATAATTCCTTTTTTTTTGAATATGATCAAAATAAGTAAAACAGATTAACGAAATACAATTTATATAAACATACACAAAGAGTTATTTCATACATTTCGTTGATGCCAATTTCATCACTTTAGTAATGAGCCGTGTGATCATATAATTGCTCAATGTTGACATGCAGACATAACCTCCATTGACTTGATCATAGATTTGGCACATTTGAACATATCTGATTATTGTCACTCTTTTGAACGGTATTCAGTTTCTTAAGCAGTGCTCTCGAATGTAGAGGATTGCATCTATTGGTGTATCAAACTTTGTGCCATTAGAGTCCTTTATATTAAACGGAATCAAAATATCTTTTTGTTTGTTGTATTCACTCAGACCAAATGTGAATTTTAAGCTGCCAAGTAGTTTCTACTGTTCTATTGATAGTAGAGAAGGAAGCTGCTGGACAATACTCGCTGGATTGCTGCTGTTATTCTGCAGCATTTAAAAATTATGATTCGATTTTTTCAATGTGTTTTCGTAACCTTTCCAATTTTGAATACGTCTGTGGTTATCATTCGTTCCTTATTTTTGTTGCTTCTAATGAATGCTTTGGTGCTGTGTTTCATGATATTTGGCAGTACATCATCAGATATTTTTTATGAGAAACTGATGAGAGTAAAATTTTCTGTAACCTTGAGTTTAAATATTGTTTTATGTGATCTAAAATGGGGTTATTTTTTAATTCTTATTTCAAATTTTTGTGTCACATACATTGGAACGCTTCAGCTATTCCTTTGACTTATAATTTCTTTCTGTAGGTGTATCCACAAATATAGTGTTGTCAATAATGCCATCGTTTATGATAATTATGTTTTTTTTTTAATATGATTTTGATATATCTTGATATTCATCATTATAGAATTAACAATGTTTGTAGTTGTTCTGTGAAATAATAGCCTAATGGTGTGTAGTAATTGACACAATGTAAAAGTTCGTCAAATATTGATATTTCATGAACTTAGTTTCATTGGGTTATATGAAGCTGAAGCATACGAATAATAGACGTTTGAATTTAGTTTTTTATTGGTATGAAATGTTAATATTAATATTCACGCTGAGAATGAAATATTTAATCATCAAAATTAAATATTAATTTTGACTTGGATTATCCATCAAAAACAATATTCCATCAAAAGTCTACGATGGATGTTAAGAGATTTGATGAGATTGTGATCAATGAATTAGACAAAAATAAAACAAATAAATGAGAAAATTATGATATAAAATTTATAGTCATATAGAAATTTGGAGTCAAAAATAATGTGTTTCGACCAGTTTTCGAATGTTGCAATCTTTTTCTTTCATTAAAGATTGTTGGAATTCAAGAATGGGAATGAAAGAGTTCATAAATGGCGTCAAAACCGGAAATCATGGCGATCCATCGTCAATTCTCGAAGTTTTGATGGATTTAATATCAAATTCTTCATTTTCTAATCAATATTTTATCGATTGTGCATCGGAAATGATAATCAAATATCAATATTTGGTACTAAGCACCATTGATTTATCGAATAATAACACTATTAATGGATTTTGCATTTTATTTTCTCAAAAAGCGTCAGAAATTATCGACAAAATCATACCTGGAACGCGAGAGTCAGCGATTTGTGCGTTAAATATACTCGAAATTGCATTATCAACAAAAGATTTTGATTTAATGCACTCAACGATTCAATCTTTAGTGATAAATCCATTATTTTCAGTATTAATAGCATCTGCTCGCTTATATTGCTACGAAGAATTCTTAAAAATTCAAGAAAAAATGATAGAAATACAAAAAATATATAAATTCGATAAAAGTCAAGGAACAAGATATCTCAAAATGGCTGTTTTCGCCGAAAAAATAGCAAAGGTTAAACTCGTTTATCAAATGCTCAACGCAACAAATATAATAATTTCATCATTCTTCTTTTGGGTTCCTGAATATAAATTACTTTCCCTGTTCAGGACCTACAACGTTCGCCAAATATATTTAGCTGCTGTTCAATCGTTTTTTGATAATCCAACTTTATCCAACGCTTATTCGATAACAAACTATATATTTCGTGTCCTCCCACACATTACTCATAAATTAACATATTACACAGAGATAGATCCCTATTCATTCAATAATAACGCTGTTTCACAGATTTTATTAAGTTTTTCACCAATTTTATTGCAAAATAATCAATTTCCAATTTCAGTCAATGAACTTGTAAATTTGCTTTGTTCTGTTCCAAGTGATTATTCAGATGCAGAACTACCTAATTTAATACTGCAATACCCTGCATTATCATCTCTTTTAGTTCCAAGATTCATTTCAAATGCTAAAGATCCTCGAAAAATTAATGATTGTGTTGAGATACTGAAAAAAGTTTCTGGACAACGAATGGAAGATATGAGAAATCTTGTGTGTAAGCAGAATCTTCTTGAAGACTTTTTGGACTCTCTTCAGTCTTTAATGGTTGATGTTACTCAACAAAATGATTTCGAATTGATTTGGAATTATTTTTTGTATTTGATTTATGTTTCGTGGCGTTCTAATTCTGTTTCTCTCCAAAATAATCTTAGAAAATACATAGCTAAGCTTCCAAGCGATATCAGGAATATCGTTGAAACAATGGTTGGTTTGAAAGAACTTAATATGGTTAATGTTGATTTTAAAACAATTAATCAAGTTCAAAGTTCATTTTCTTACAGAGAAAAATGCATAAATTTCTTTAGCATGCTTATTTCTATTGATGATAATGGTGTTGATGCAGCAATTGACCTCTGTAAGAAAGAAACTTATTTATTTTCGATTATTTTCTTTTGGGCAATTTTAACACAAAGAAAATGCGCTTTTAATTTAATCAAAGCAAAATTTCCTGATAACCATTTACTTAATTATATCCACAACATCATGGTTTACACGCTAGCTCAAGATATAAGGCATCCGTCGATTTCTTATTTAGATATCAACAGCGGAGTTTGCGCTGAAAGAAATCTCGACGAAATCAATTTCAATCTCGCAAAAATGATTTTGTTGTTGCTTCAAGTTGATTCAGTTAAGCAACCGATGATATATAATGTCATAGTAACATGGAGAACATGGTTTTTGAAGTTCGGTTTCTTGCCTGTTTGCAAATCAATAATGAATATTATGAAATATCAAACAGAAGATAACTCAGACAAAGACAGTGTCAAATATCTTTATTCTGCTGTTGCTTATTTGATTGTATCATCATCAGAACGCAATGATGAGAATCTCCATGACCTCATTGACTTTATTGCATCATCAGTGACAAGCATGAGATTTTTAGATTCACTTTCCATCGCTTATGGAATGGCGCATTTTGTTATGGTTATAATTTTGAGCATGGAATCATTTTGGGATGATTCATTCAAGAAAATCATCGACGCAAGCAGAAGCATATTGACTGAAAAATTCGATGCTGTGAGTACTCCAATGGCATTTGCAACAACGATTGTTAAACTTTCATTATACATTCCTATCATTCAGCCATTTCTTCCCAAAGATTTGTTCTCCATTTGCATTGCAAGAAACGAGTGGAGTTCTTCGATAGATTTCTTCATTGCTATGGGTATTTCTAATCGTGGAAGCTCCGAAGAATCTCCAGATATCATTAATTTAGATAATACTTGAAATTTTTTTATTAATAAAGTTTTTGTTTGTATTTTTTCTTAAAAATAATATTAGAATGACATTATTTTATTGAAGGATTACATGAGAATAGAATCTGGGATCTTTGTTTCTTTGAGTTTCAACTTATTCATTCTGATATTGATGTTCGAAGGAACAATTATTTTGCGATTTTTTATTGGCGAAATCTTTGAATATTTTGGTTTTGAAACTAATGGGGAAGACATTGTTACCTTCGTCGGAAAGTTTGGAAGCGGTAGTTCGTTGTTGTAAGAGTTTAATTCCCTTACAATTTCATCAGCTGTTGCTCTTTCAGCTGGATTTGCAACGAGCGCCATTCCCACAACTTTCTTCAATATTCCGGGCCACGAAGCAGGAATTCTTATCTTGGTGTTCAATATCTGGTCTTTGAAGGGAACATCTGTGTCCATCCATGGGAAGTATCCATTACACATCACGTATAGACACATTCCTGCAGCCCAAACATCAGGAGCGAAAGGATCGGCAAATGGAGATGAATTGAAGAGCTCTGGAGCCATATATTCCATTGTTCCACAGAACGTTGTCCTCAGTACTCTCTTTAGCTTCATTTCTTGGTCCATTTTTTGGTTGTTTTGGAATATCTTGAAACTCTTCGCTAAACCAAAATCGATCAATTTCGGTGTTCCATCATCCATTATAACAATGTTCTCGAGCTTAACGTCTCTGTGAGCAATGGAATGTGAGTGTAGATAAGCCAAAGCCTCGAAGATTTGTTTCATTATATCAAGTGCAACTTTGCTTTCGAACATTCCTTTTTGATCGAGAATCTTCACCAAATCTCCTCTTTGTCCGTATTCGATGACGAGGATGATGTTGTCTTTCTCGTAGCACACTTCGTAGAGCTGGATGATGTTTAGATGTCTTATTTGCTGCATCAGTCGTATTTCGCTTTCAAGGTTCATCATAGCCTTTGGATTTTGGTTGTTTCGCTCGACAACTTTTAAAGCGTATGGTTGAAGTGTTTCATCGTTTTCCTTGAAAGCTTGATAGACGATGCTGTTGACAGTGGTGGTAATGACCTTCGTAACAGTATATTTGCCACTAGCAAGCTTAGTGAGCATTTAAAGAAATGAGAAAACCAAGATTTTGGATATTGAAAGGAATTCAATTCAATTTTGATGCGTTTTTTCTAAAATCAGAGAACAAATGAGAGGGAGCAAAAGACGTTAAAGCTGTGAAATTGCAACAATAATCTACACTTATCACCAAGTTTTCGGCCATATTTAACTAATTTGTAATAATTTTTGTGATATGTCGATGGATAAATGAATATACCTTTAGTTATTAGAAAAATATCATTCATTGCATCTATGTTTGTTATTATTATAATATAAATTGTATGATTTAACGTCCGATCAGTTGAAAATTTAGATCAAAATTTTAATAATGGGTATTTATAGTGAACTCTGCAGACAAATTCTTTCTTATTCGAATGAACTTAATATCATTCCTTACTTTAGTTAAAATTATTGTGAATAAAATATCATTTTGTTGTATTGATAAATAAACATATAGATAGATTGCTATGGTCAATAGATGATGAATGATCGATGAACAGTTTGATGATATGTGAGATCTAATTCTAAATCGTCCGAAAACATAATAAAAACAGTATCGCTATTTATAACAACAAAAAGTTATGGGTAACACAAAGCATGATTAAGCTTTGCGCATGATTTCAACTAAAAGGTTAATATCGAATCTTTGGTGAATTACATCGGTCATTTTTGTGCAATCAAATTCCGGAATGATGTCGAGTTGGAACGACCTCCACTCCGGCATTTGGGCCTCTGGAGCTTCATCTTGAACGTCGTCAAATATTGTTGGATATCTTTGAACCTGACGACTTGCAGGATTTAAGTCGTATGGATCTATGTAGATGTTCTTGAGCTCTGAGTGAATCTCCATTAAATTCACTGCTGGCTGCGGGGGAACTTTAGAAATTGTTGAAAGTGTCGCTAATTCATCTCTCGAGTTGTCTTTCGGCATGTTGAGATACGCTGATATTGTACCTTGCTTTGGTTCGGAATTATCATTTTTATTTTTGTTTTCTTTCGGAGACTGCTGTTTTGATTGTTCCTTATCCTTTGGTTTTAATTCCAAGTCGCTGCAGTAATATGAATCGGAATAATATCCAGTGTAATCATCAGACTCGCTAGAATCCATTTTATATTTTCATATCACATGTCGCTATTTTACTCTGTAGTATTGACATGTAAATAATTCAATTATAATTAATATGTCAAGTAAAAAATTTACAATTTCAAAATTTAATTTGTAAAGTGCCTGATGGCAGATTTTTATTCAATTTGAAATCTGTCAAGTATAATATAAAGTATTCAATTGATAATTTACGGTGGCAAATATAAGAAATATAAAGTTTCCAATCTTTTTTATTTTGTATACTATAAAATGGCAAAAAAATATACAGAAAAGTTTACAACGTCACAATTACAAATCATGAGTATCATCGATGAAAAGGATGCAGACCTTCCATCGATCAAGATTGTTCTTCTTGGTGACTCCGGTGTAGGAAAAACAACATGTTTGACTCGCTGGATGACAGGAAAATTCTACTCCAACCTCAGACAAACCGTTGGCACAAATCATCAGAGGAAAGTCGTCGATCTTAAGGACGGAAAAGCGGACCTCTTCATATGGGACACCGCTGGGCAGGAGCAATTCCGCTCATTAACTCCAATGTACGCAAGAAATTCTTCCGCCGTAATTGTCGTCGCATCCATTGATGATAAGCAATCGTTCAACCACATCAAAGAGTGGATTCAAGTCGCAAACGCATCAATTGATCCTGATACACCATTTATTCTCGCGGTCAACAAAATCGACATTTGCGACGAAAATCCATACCACATAGATCAGATAGAGAAAGATTTTCGTGGAATGTTTGCTGGAATATTTTATGTTTCGGCTATGAGTGGCGAAAATATTGATTCTTTGTTCTTACAGGCAGCAAACGTTGGCTATAACTTCTTCATGGCTAAGAAGGAAGACGCTCCAGATACAGTTACAAATATTGTTCATACTGAAGAGAAGAAGAAATCATGTTGTTAATATTAAGAAAATCTATCACTAATAGACCTTTCTATTGCATTTATTGTAAATCTTTCCAATTTTGTTTATTAAATTTTGTTTAATCAACAAAACATCATCAATACATTCATATTTTTTGTCTTAAATATAAAGAATTGAGTTGCGATGGTTTGGATGTTTAGAATAAATAATTTAACAATATTAATCATATTTCAAGCGTATATCTGAGAGATAACATTATTTAGATATTTTGATATATAGTTTTTTTTTAATGATTTGATTCATTTTTAATTGTTGTGGTGATGAATGATATTGTCAACGAGATGATATTAAATGCAAAATCAATACAACCGGTAGACTCAATCATATCGACAACAAAACGTAGATTCGTCGTTACTTATTCAATTCCTAGCTCTGCAAAAAATGGAATTTATATAAAAGGGCAAAGACTCTTTCTCGATCAGTCTTTGAACAAAAATGCAAAACAAATCATCGAAGAAATGAGAGCCGCTTTACCATCAGAGTGTAAAGACAACGAATTTTTATTAAAATATAAAAATATTCTCTATGCGGACCTTACAATTGCAGACATGCAAATAACCAACGATTCTGTTGTTGAATTAGAGTGTTTATCTCAAAATAGACAAGCAACACATAATGAAGGATTTTTCTTCTTTTATTGGTCATTGTTGCCTCTCATCATTGCTCTTTCATTTGGTTTCGCTGGTCTTCTTGGAACATTTGATTTCTTCACAAGAGCATCATATGTCGTTGTTTCAATCTTTATTGCTTTTCCTTCTTTGACATTTATGCTATTAGGCCTCTCTGAGTTGTTCCCGGGACTCACTGGTACTTCAGTTGTTGGACAATATTGGTTTTGCAGTGATTGCCATGTTATCAATTGTTGTCGTCGTGATCATGCCTATGCACAGCTCCCAGATTATGTACCTGACCAGTAAGTTCCTTTTATTTATATTTTTTTATTTTGTTTTTGTAAATATTGTTATTCATTATATAATGGTTTATTACTAATTTAAAGTGCGTTTATTTGCTTCCATCCTTTTGCATCCGTTGCATTTTCATTTGACAAGCTTTCCATGTTTTATTTGGCAATAATTCTTGTGCTAAGTTTCTTCTTTTCTTAGAATTTGGTTCAGACATGATGGCACCGAGCTTTTCTATATCCTCTGCACTCCAATGCTCCTTTGTATTGGATGTTAATTCGAAAAATCTTTGTTTCGCCTTCTCGGGACTCATTTTAAGCTTCAATTCTTTGCATACTTCCTCCCAGTTCGTCAGCTCACCTCCTGTGCAACCTCTGTAGAATATGATGTCATCATTCGTCACTTCTTTCTTGCTTTCTTCCATTATAATTAATCAACACATCAAATAAATGTGACGAAATACTGACAAGTAAACATTAAATTACATGTCAAATTATTCGTTTTTTGAAATTTGGCATATAAACTAAAATTTGTGTCAAAAATATATTTTACAAGTCAATAATGATATCAAATTTGATATGTAAACTTGATTTATATGTCAATTTTTCAATTTACTTGTCATGAAAATTCTATAAAATTTGTATTTCAGCTAAAATTTTCAACGTAATTTTATCATGAATAGCAATCTCGACTTTAACGATCCGGAGTTCCAAGAGTGGATCCACCAGATCAGCAAGAAGATTGCTACTCTGACAAAGATTGTGTTTCGACTGCATGCGGAGGCAATAGACAGGAAAGACGAAGTAAAACAGTTGAGAGAGCAACTCGAAGACGAATACGCATCAGCACAGGTCGTTACCAAGAAGGAAATCGACAGAGTGACGAGTTTCATGCAGACATGTGAACAAACTGTCGATTCTAATATTAGACAGATCTATCAGAAAGAATTTTCGAAAGTATCACAGCAATACGACGAAAGGAGATCGCAAATAGAAAGCCAGTCGCATCGAATTGTAGAATTCGCATCAAATCAGATCGTTTTATATCAAAAACAGCTTCAAAATCTCAAAACAATGCTCGAAAAACAAACTTCGATGATGAGTAACTCAATGGCTGAGTTCCAGAAGATATCAGACCAAACACTCGCGAAATTAGAAGAAAAGCATAAAAAATTATTAACTCAACACGTAAATGTTGCAAATAAAAAGTACAACGAAATCGTTATGAAGACAGCAAAGGAAGAAGAAGCACTCAGACAGAAATTCGAAGAAGAATTAGCAAAACTTCGTGAACAAATTGCAAGTGAACAGCAGAAGACAGCAGCAGATTTATTGCATAAACAGAAGAAATTGGAAGCAAGGATCAAGAAGCTAGAGATAGAGCGTGATGAAATCGTTGTTAACGTCGATAATCTAAAGCTTTCTTTGATCCAAATGCAGCAGGAATCTGAAAAACTCGCATCAAAGATGGCAGAACAGAAAAAGATGATATCAGAGAAATACGCGAATGAAGAAGAGAAACTCAAAGATGAAGAACAAGCATTAAAGGATAAATACGAAGGTTTGATTGCTGACCTCGAATCGCAAATCAAGCATGAACTAGAAGAATACGAAAGAACAATGAAATCAATTGCAGACCAACTCGCAGCAGAAAGAGCTGAGCATGAAAAGCAGATGAAAATCTTGATCGATTCTTCAAACACAAATCAAACTGATGGAGATAATAGAAGACAGCAACTCGAGCGTGATCACAAAATGGCACTCGAAGAACTCAATAAGAGGCATATGGAGTATGTTGCTGAATCCCAGAGAAAAGAGAAAGAATTGGAAGAAGAAATGGCAAACGTGAGAAAGAAATTCGAAGTTGATGTTCAAACATTGAAGTCATCAATCTTTGCTGCTAAACAAAAGATCGAACAAGACATTAGTCAATTAGAAGCACAGCACAGAAAGGAACTCGATGAACTCGTCAGGAAACATGATGCAGAAATAAAGAAGCTTGAACAAGAACTTTCTAACTCAATGGCTGCTTCATCTGACAGCTCTTCGAAACTCTCTGATTCTATTGCTAAGGCAAATAAAGAGCTCGATGATCTTGTATCAGCACACAACGCTTCTATGGAGTTATTGAAGCTATCTAAAGCTGCTAAACTCCAAGAAATCGAAGAAAATGCAAAGAAGAGAATGAATGAAGCATCTGAGTTATATAACAAAGATATTGCTGATCTCAAAGCTAAACAAGCAGAAGAACTTGATGCAATTAAAAAGAAGCATACAGAAGAAA
Organism: Trichomonas tenax; assembly: GCA_023091735.1. Lineage (NCBI taxonomy): Eukaryota > Parabasalia > Trichomonadida > Trichomonadidae > Trichomonas > Trichomonas tenax. Next base: position 51,538 of record JALKBU010000052.1, read on the forward strand.
TAGAAAAACTAAGGAAGGAAGTAGGCGACCGCAGAATTCGCGACAGAGATGAATTGCTCGAGAAGCTCAAGAAGCAAAGACAAAACGATCTCGATAAACTCAAGAGAACATGGGATGAAAAGCTCGCAGAAGTTAGGAGATTGATCAGTGAGAAAGAAAGGCAGAAAGCAAACGCAGAAGAATTCAGAAAAGAAGAAGCCGCTAAACGACAAAAGAGAATCGATGAACTTAAAGCAATGGATAATTCATCATGGAAGAGCGAAAAGGCAGCAATGATCGCCAAATTCACATCTCAATATAATGAACTTGTCAATGCCCACAAAGCTGAAGAGGAACAAGCAGAAAATCTCAGGAAAGCATCCGAAGAACAGTTCCAGAGCGAGAAAGCAAGACTTCAAGCAGAACTTGCATCAGTTAAAGAATCGCATGCAAAGTCTGTTGGCGATTTAACAAAATTATATAATGAACTTGACGAATCCAACAAACTTAAGATCAAGTTCAAAGAGGATGAAATCAATGAACTCGAACAGAGCAGAACAAAGGCAATTAATGACCTTGAAACAGAGATAAATGAACTAAAGGCAGCAATCGAAGCCAAACAGAAAGAAATTGAATCAAAGAGTGGTGAAGAAGACAGAAGACGTAACAAAGAACTTGAAGATCTTAAGGCTTCTCACGCGCAAGAGATTGAAAAAATTAAGAAAGCTCATGCTGCACTTGCTCAGCAGAGACAGGAAGAGCTTAATGCTATTAAAGCAGATATCGACAAATCTCGTCAGAGAGGAGAAGCAGCTGTCAAAGATCTCGATAAAGAAAACAATGCTGCACTTGACAAGCAGAAGAAACATCACGAAGAGGATTTAAACAAACTCCGTCAACAGCTTGAAAGCCTGAAGAGTGAAATTCTCGCACAGAAGAAGAAGCAACAAGATCAACTCGATTCACAAGAGAACGAATATAATCGTCGACTTGAAGAACTCAACAGAAAGTGGGATATCCAGATAGAAAAGCAACGCGCAGATATCCAGAAGCAAGAGGCAGAAAAGAAAGAACAAATATCTACTCTCGAAAAAGATGCTGTAGAATGGGAAGATAAGTTCGCAAATCGCGGTGCTCGTCCTGAAGATTTAGAGAAAATTGCTGAACTTGAGCGTCTCATTGATGAAAGAACTAAAGCACTCAATGAAGTTCAGTCTCAGCTCAAATATTGCCAAGCGGAACTTCTCAATCGCGAAACTACATTCAACAAAGTTTTCAACTCCAAACCACAAGGACAAGTTCTATCTGCATTACAGCGCAAAGTCAAACGCGATAAACTTATGTCAGCACTCGATCAAAGTTCCAAAGCAGGTCTTCCTGCATTGGAAGCAAAGACTCCTACACCTCGAAAATAAAATGTTATTAGTTTTGTTTTATGAATTAATCATATTTTCAACAATAATTTAATTTTGATTTGAAGCTGAAATAGCAAACATAATTTAAGCACATATATAAGCCATTCATTAGTGCTTTCATACCTTGCTACAAAATCAAAGAAATTGGGCAATTATTTTCTTTTCTTTTTGAATTAAAAATTTGAAAATAATTTTGATGAAAATAGCGATAATACAGTATGTGAATGCTATTTGTGGAATAATTTTGCATAAAAACACAATTGAGTGAATTCGTAAAGTCATGGCCGACCGTCCACTTATTTTTGATGTCTGCTGAAGAAGTCAAGGCCGAAACTCCAGTCGAGGAGAAGAAGGAGGAAATCCCAGCCAAGCCAGCCCGCAAGATCAACCGCGCTGAGAAGAAGATGCGTGAGGCCCTCCTCAAGTACAACCTCAAGGAGCTCGAGAACGTCACAACAGTCACAATGCGCGCCGGCTCCCAGATGGTCTTCTCCTTCTCCCAGCCAGATGTTTACTACATCGATAATGTTTACATCGTCTTCGGTGAGAACAACAAATCTGATGCTGCTTCCGCTGCTTCCCAGTCCATCTCCAACACAGCTGCTGCTGCCGAACCAGCTCCAGTCGTCGTTGCTGAAGATGAGGAGGCTCCAGATGCTACAGGCATTGATGAGAACGATATCAAGATGGTCATGCAGCAGGCCAACGTTTCCCGCGCTAAGGCTATCAAGGCTCTCCGTGACAACAACAACGATATGGTCACAGCCGTCATGAACCTCACAGTTTAAATAAACTAAATATCGTTTATTTGCTGTTAATCAATCACTCTTTACTACTGCTTTTTATTTTTGTTTTCTCATTCATTTTTTGAATAAAATAAATTTGGAACATTTTGATCATCTAAGGTAACATGATTTTGGTTGTTTAAAAATGAAGCATGTCAATAATATGATGATCTCCTTTAGTTAGAATTTCTATTTTATAACAAATTTCATGGATTTTAAAATATTTGATGAAGCAATATGAAATTTTATGATAGGTTTTTATTTGACAATCAATAAAACAAAGAAAATCAACACGATGGATATGTGTGAATTTATGTTTAAGAAAGAAAGCGCACAAAATTTTGCAGTTATTTTCAAATTTTCACATCAATTGAAAATAATCTTGATTGTTTTCAACAATTGAATCGAAAATCTCAATGCATGGACGGAATTTAACTTAAAAATAATCGAAAAACTCGGAAAAAATAAGTTCATATAATAAATTTTGGAAAACGTGACACAATTGAAATTTGACATATTCAATATTAAAAACGTATGTCAATGCAAAATTATACTGTTAAAAAAGTCATCGGCGAAGGTGCGTACGGAAGAGCTGTCCTTTGCGTTGAGAACGCGACCGGAGAGCTCTGCGTAATCAAAGAAATCGCGATGGCGAATCTGAGTGCTCAAGAACAGCGAGATGCTAAGAAAGAAGTGAAGATTCTGTCATCACTCCACCACCCGAACATCATTGGGTATCGTGCGAGCTTCAATGCGCAGAACGTTCTTCATATTGTTATGGATTACGCTGATAATGGCGATCTTTTCACACAAATCCAGAATGCTCGTGGTGTACACTTCAAGGAGGAGCAAATTCTCGACTGGTTTGTCCAGATTTGCCTCGCTTTGAAGCATATTCACGATAGAAAAATTTTACACAGAGATATTAAGTGCCAGAACATCTTCATGATGAAAAATGGAATGATCAAGATGGGAGATTTCGGTATTGCTAAGATTTTGGACCACACTACACAGTTTTCGAAAACAGCGATCGGTACACCTTATTACTTGTCCCCAGAGATATGCGAAGGCAAAGCTTACAACTCGAAGTCCGACATTTGGTCACTGGGATGCGTCCTCTATGAGTTGTGTACACTTAATCATGCATTCGATGCGAACTGCATGAACGGATTGATCATGAAAATCCTTCGTTCGAAACACGCTCCGATTCCTTACTACTACAGCCCACAATTAAGGACACTTGTCGATAACTTATTAAATAAAAATGCACAAAAGCGTCCATCAATCAATCAGATTCTTAAACTCGACTTTATACGCAATAGGATCGGAAATCTTCTCAGTGCGACAATGCAAAAGATCGAATTCAGCCATACAGTATTTCATAAGGTCAAAGCCTGCGAAACACCAGAAGCACTCAAGCCAGAGAACTTCCACAAGCAGGAGGATCTTCAGCCGATACAGGAAGACAAAGTTGTTCAACAGCAACAAACAAAGTTAGATCTCGCGCCTTTAAAGCCACACGTGAAGCCTACACCGAAGCCATACGCTCCACTCAAGCAAGCACAGCCGTCAATACCGGAAAAACCACCAATCACGAAGAGGCCATCACTAGCTGCAGCAGCACCGAAGAAAGTTGTCGAAAAGGCACCAGTTGCTAAAGTCAAGTCACCAAAGGTTGTCGTCGACAAAGTTCCCGAGAAACCGAAGGGAGGAATGAAGCTCACAGGCCATTCTAACCAGAGCAAGGAAGAGCTCTTGAAGAAAAAGAACGAGATGGTTATTGCTGAAAGAGAGAAGCAGAAGCAGCTCAAGGCGCAAAGAGAGGAGGAGCAGCGTAAGGCTGAGGAACTCGCAGCACAGAAGAGAGCCGAAGTTGAAGAGAAACACAGACAGGCGGCGCTCGAGAGAAAGAAGAAGATGGAAGAATTGAACAGAGAAGCAGCAGAAAGAAAGAAGAAGTTCGACAACTTAGAAGCGCCTTTCAAAGCACAGATGAAGGCACCACCGCCAGCTGCTGCTCCTTCGAAACCAAGGAAGCCAATCAAGAGTTCTCCACATGCATCATCGAACGAAGAGTCACCAAGATCAACAGGCTCCAATTCTTCTGCATCGGATAACGAAAAACCAATGTCGAAGCCACCGAGCCGGCCAGTCTCCAGCCCACACAGCGACGAGGAAGAGAAGCCAAAGAATGTCACAGTCAGGCCAGGCAAGGTAAAGAAGCGGGACGAAGAAGTTTCCAACCTCAGAGAAATGATCAAGAGAAGGAGAGCGGAGTTGCGTGCACAGAAGAAGGCTGAGCAGGCAGACTTCATCCAAATCGGCGGCGTTGCTATCCCAGCGGACCACTCACCAGCACCGGCACCAGAAGTCAAACCGGAGGAGCCGAAGCCGGAAGTTAAACCGGAAGTCAAGGAAGTTCCTATGCCAGAAGTCAAAGCTGAAGAACCGAAGCCAGAGGAGAACAACCAGCCAAAGAAGAGCTTCCAGGAGCTAATAGACATGTCTTCTAGCGATGAAAGTGATGACGAAGCTGATGATTTAATCGAACTTGCTGCCATTGCCAAGAGCATCTTCGATAACCCACCAGATGACGACGAAGCTGAAGAGGAAGGTGAGGAGCATCACGAAGAGCCAAAGGCTGCACCAGGAAAGTTCATCTTCAACGGAAAGGAGCTCATCCTGGAGTGCGTCAGTGGTGACGACTCTTTAAGCTACAGAGTTGAAGCACTGAGAATCTTCATCGAAGAAGGTCTCGGACTTGACACTTTCCTCGCGATCTATCAGCTTCTTACTGATGACTCTGACAACATGAGCGACGCAGACATCGATAAGAAGACGAAGGAGATTCTCCACACGAATGAACAACTTAATTATTATCCACTCCTTAACCAACTCATCAAATGCGAGGATACACTCAACCAGGCATCGTAATACTATTTTTCTTTTTCTGTTTATCATGAAACATAAACATAATATATTAATTTTTATCGTTTTTTATTGAATAATTTGATTCATAATTAAATATCTTTAAAATCTATAAATTATTATATATTATAATAAAAAATAAGAAATATTTGATAGTTATAAACTTAATATCTCTTAATGTTTTTATTATATACAACAAAATATATTAATTGGTAGCACGTTTATGGAAATAGCCTCTAATTGACTCAATAAGGTTCAAACAGCCGTCTGTTGCTATGTGAACTGCAGATTTCAAGTTATCTGGCGTAACTTTACCGAGAACTTCTGTTTCGACGATTTCGTTTGTAGAAGGTAAAATAGCAACACGAACAGAGCAGCTACTTGCTGTAAATGGCTGAAATTCGCCATCTATGAATCCACAAGTGCAAGAAACAACGAAATCTTTCATTTCAATGCCAGCATCAATTAAAGCGAGTGATCCAGCGAGTGTAGTAGCATCCTGAAGGGAATTTCCTTTCTCTAATATAGTAATAGAAATGCGAATAAGTGTTTTGAAGTATTTTTTGTGGAAAATTGTTGAAGAAAATGTATGTAACAACTTGTGACACAACGCATCGTATTCTTTTGTCTCTTCCCAAGCGTTCTCGATAATGCAATCGACGATTCCCGTTAATGCAGAATCTTGTTGTTGATTTTGAGGCTCCATTGGGGCGTAAACAGCGGCAAAAAGTTTTGTATCTTTGAATTCGACGTATGCTGAACCCGCAGCGCCTTTAATATCACCAAGACGAACTCCAATTTTCATTTTAGAAAGACAAAATTTTTGTCACGTTTTGGCAATGAAAAATTATTTTTAGGATATAAATATCTTAAGTGCATTTCACACTTACATATTGTGAAGCCATGTGGCAAAATGGATACTGTGTCTCCCTTCTAAGGAGAAGACTGTGGGTTCAAGTCCCACCATGGCTGATTTTTTTAATTATTTTTTTTCCAATTTTTCCTGATTTTCAATTTATCATCTCATATATTAAATTTTTAATAAAACCATTATAAACTCTAAAATATTAAACACGATCTTAGCTTTTTTATTATTGTTAATTTAAAAAATATCTTTAATTTTAATTATGATTATCTTATTCTTTTATTTGTTTGAAACTGTTTTAAAATTTTGTTCATTTTCATGGTTTGTATTTAGTTTTAAATTCAAAATTATCAAAATATACTTTATCTATATAATTAAATACAAAATAACAATAACAGATGATCATTCATTAATAACTAATTCAGAAACATCGTATATAGCTGGAATGATTGGTATATAATGACCAATGTCCGGTTCTGTTAACTTTGGAACACCAATTTTATCTCGAAGTCTGTCGATGACTTCAAGATCAATATCATCTTCTCTAACTGGATTTCTGCAAATCTGCTTGAGTTTTGCGAGTCTGGCATTGACAGAGAACTTCGATCTGTCTTTGAATTCATCATAAATATTCTTGCCATCGCAATATGCCAATATGAGATTTTCGTCATCTTCTTTCTTCCACGAAGATTTCTTTTGTTTGATATCTTTCTTTGCATATTTGATGACTAACTGCTTCGCTTGGATTGTTCTCAACTCAGAAGGCTCCTGGTTGTATGTCTTCATGACAGGTCTCAAAGGTGGAGGAATTGGTGGCTGCGAAGATTGCATTTCAAGATTTACAGCATCTTTCATTTTTTCAACCAATCTGCTCGCTTTCGGTTGATTTAGCGTAATTGATGTTGTTGTGGGCGGCAATGGTGGCGGAGGAAGCTGATGCTTGAGTGCTGGAGAATCTGGCTGTGAAGGAGGTGGTGGAGGAACAATTTGTTGTTGCGCAGGTTTGTTCATTACAATATCTGATGCTCTCTGCGGTGAAGGATTCTTTTTGATGAGTGATTGATCGAATGGCTTTGACATTGATTTGAGCTTTGTTAGTCTGTTTGTGATGCTTCCAACTGTTCTGCTTGGAAAATGCTGCTGAATCTTTTCAACTTTGTTTGGCTCATTCATAAATTTCAAGTATAATTCGTATAACTTTGCATCATCTTCTGGTTTCCAACGCGCTTTAATACTCTGTGTTTCCTCTTCATCATCGCCTTCTTTTTCGCTTTCATCGGACTTTGCTTTTGCTTCTGCATCATTTTTCTTTTTAGGTTTTCTTCCTGGTTTCTTCCTCTGTTTTGGTGCTTCTTCTTCAGATTCTTCTGCCTCTGGTTCAGATTCTTCTGCCTCTGGTTCAGATTCATCATCAGAAACAGAGTTATAGTCACCAGATCCTTCTTCCTCTTCGGAATCTTCTTCATATCCATCCTCTGATTCATCATCGGATTGATCTTTTGATTTTCTCGTTGAATTTTTCTCTTTAGTTTTCGAAGCCTTCTTTGTCTTAACAATAGAGGACGATGGCAAATAACGCTCCGGGAACTTTATATCATCCCTAAGTCCAGTTTTAACTTGCCGAATAATATTATAAAATCGACTGGTAATTTCTTTTTGTGTCATTCCTGGGCACATCTCAAGTATATTCTTCCAATTCCTCCTCGGCATAACCATCTGGTCAACGAGTTGCTGTTCGTCGATGTTGTCTTTTCTCTTGTCAAATCTAGTAGCCCTTTTTCCTGTATTTTTCAGCAACGACAATACTTTCAGTCTGATTCTGTTTACAGGAATGTTAATTAACACTGATTGCATGTGTAACCATTTGTTCTTCCTTTCGTGCGACATTGCGTATAATTCTATTAATTCATTTTCTGGAACTTCTTCGATTTCTTCGAATTTTATATTTCGGTATTTTTTCGCAACTATTTGTTGATTCATGACCAAGGCGTGAATGTAGGCTTTTGTGTGTGAGAGTAATTTCTTTTGGTCTGCAGAATTATTTTCTGGAAAGTGTTTTCTTATGATTTCTAGTGCATCACTGTCATTTACGTTGGCTAGAATGCTCTTAATGAGAAAAGTTTGGTCTCTTTTTGTAAGGGGCTCGAGCATTGGACTATTTCGATATAAAAGTTTTGTTTCTTCAAAATCTTGAGAACGAGAGGCCAAAGAATCAATGCACAATGTCATGAGACGCTCTCTTATATCAGCAAGCGATACATTTGGGAATTTTGACTGAAGAAGCGTCCATTTATTACTATCTGTCGCGACTTTGTTGTATTCATTTTGAAGCTGGCTATCCTCTGCTTCTGACCAATCATGGGACGTCTTTTTGTCGTTTGCAACGATTTCTTTTCGAATGATATTTGTTAAATATTCTTTGACAGCAGAAAGAGTCTTTTCTTGATGTAATTTGAGATTACCACTATCATCTCCATCTTCACCATTACTGTTTTTGTCCGAATCTTTTGAATTTGACGTTTTCGCATTTCCAAGTCCGTCTTTTTTCGAATTTTGTTGTTGAATTGATTTCACAGCAACACCTAGCTCCTTTGAATCGGATATGTATGAAACAATCGAAGATTTTATTGGATTTTCAGCAAGAATTAACGAAATTGCTTGGACAATATCCTCTTTTGCAGTTTTCATTGCGTTCTCTGTAATATTAGAAGGAAATCCGAGATCACTTAAAAGAATATTGTTTTTCTTTTTTTCGTTCGCGAAATATTCTTTTGTATCTGACGTTCTGGGAGCATCACTTGTATCCAGTTCAACGAAAATCTTCATCTTTGAGTCCTTTTTAAGCTTAAATTCATCAGGAACCTCTTGATTATCGTAAATAATTTTAATTAAATGGACAGGAAACAATATATTGTTGCTAATTTCATACCGCAAGTCTCTGGCTGTCATATTTTGCGTTATATTGAATTTTACATTCTCATCGTAAGGAGATGGAATGTAAATTTCCATTTTTTTGATAAAAATTATGTCACATTTTGGTAATATTTTTTATTTGTTTTTATTTATCTCTTCGTGACAAAAAACGGGTTCTTGCCCCAAAATTCTTCAAAATAAGATTTCATTTAAATATTTCGAAATTTTGTAGCAGAAACTGACCATTTGCTATTCACGTATATCCTATGTAGGCCAAAAATAAGCTTGCTATACAGCATCCATAGTTGAATAATGATCTCTTATTAATTTGTTAATATCAATGTTAAAAAATCATTTTACGAGCTTCAAAATCAAGCAATACATTTATAAACCATTAATCTATAAATATAGAATCTTATATTATCTAAATCGTAATTGGTATTTTTTGATAATTTAGTTTTTTTATAATCAAGTCTTTACAGTTAGAGCATATATTTTTATTGAAAATTTAAGTCTATTTGCGCCTTTTCCAACTTCATATTAGAAAAACATATTTCATCAAAAAAATTTTCTAATTATAACAAAAACAATAAAAAGCTACCATATCTATCATACATACAAAACATATTTTACTACAAAATTGAAATCAAGAGAAAATCATTGATTTCTTCATATTCTGCAAAGCAACCAATCTCTCTTTTAGTTCTCCAAGCTTTGAATTCTGCTGCTCATACTTCTGCTTTGATGAAACTAACTCTATGTTCAAATTTTCTATTTCTTGATCAATATCATTCTTTCTTGATAAAATTATATCCATTTGATTCATTAATTCGGTCATTCTGCTTCTCATTCCGAAAGATCTCACTGAAACAAGTTTTTTCTTTGATTCATTGAGTTCATTAGCTAATAATACTAAATTACCCTCCAATTCTTCAATAGATTTCTTGTCCTCTTCTTTTTGGAACTCTATCTCTTGTCTAAGAAATTCATCAATTTCATCATATTTTTTCTTGAGATATCGATATTTGAGCTTTATCTGTTCTGTTGCTTTTTGTATCGTCATTTCATCCACGGGCTTTTCGAGTTCAGATTGCTTTTCAATAACAAAATTTCTCATATCTGAGAGTTTCTTGTTTAAATCGATGAGCACATATATCTGTTCGAGTAGAGATGGATCTTTTACGCGATTTTTGATGATTGAAATCAAATATTCATTATAATTTGTGATTAAATCATTGATATCTTGCTTTGTAATTTCGTTTTCATTCTTAAACTCCATTGTTGCGAGAGTTTTGTGGTAATATTCGTTTAACATTACACTTAAATTCCTTAAATATTTATTTTCTTGTGATTCGATATTTAATCTTAACTGTAATTTCTCATTTTGACGTTTCTGTTGTTTTACTGTATCCTTCAGAGGCACAGCTGTCTTCTGATCTTTCTCTGAAACTTTCGATAAAAATGCTGTTAAATTTTCTGTTTTACTTTCTTCTTCGATAACGTTCCTGCGGGACGGCAGCCCGACACCCAGCCTCCCAACACTGAAACCAATCCTGTTTTTTGTCGCAGAGAAGCGAGATGAAGAAAGATCCATATTTTTAAACGGCAATGCCGATCATGTTTTCTTAACAAAATTTAATCAATCTGCTTTCAAATGAGTATTTTCTAATATAGGGCGAAATAAACTGTTCCATGACTTATCCCATGGCGTAAGTCTCGCTTTGCATTCTTCTCTCATCGCATCGAGATCAACATTTTTTTCAACAAAGACTCGTTTTATTATAGAAAACAAGTCATCTGACGTAGTGAAGAAAAATCCGGTCGATTCCGATATTACTTCACGAACGCAGCCCCTCAGCATCACGGCAATAGGAATACAAGCCCATTCCATTTCCACAAGTTCCGGAGATAAATCAAGAATCGCTCTGGCGCCATTAAAACAAATTCCTATATCGCAGGCACCGAGTACTTTAGGGTATGCATCTGATAGCATAGGAAGAACCACAACTTTCGTGTTTTTGAGGCTGAGATTGTTTAAAGAATGTTCAAGTTGTGCTTGGCTCTTTCCACCACCGAAAACGCAAAAACACAGTGGTAGATTGAGTGCTTCGCTCTTTGTGACTATGTCTATGATCGCCGGTGCTTGAGATTCGTCTGAAATTGGAATTCCAATTAATCCAGCTTCTTTTTTGATCCCAAGGAGTCCATTTATGTCGCTTCGGCATTCCATATTTGAGGTGAAAAGGGAACCTGGATTATCACGTATGATTATGCTTTGAATTTTCTTGATTTGAAGAAATCCTTGAATTGATCGTGTGGGAACGATACAAATATCCGCGAGTCTCGGAATATTTGTTTCGATTTTCATTAAAATACGATTCGTATTTTTACCTATCGATTGAAATGGACGAACATCGAAAACTAATTTTGATTTTTTAAAGGATTGCAAAATTTTGGCAACTAATATGTTAAATATAATGCGAGATGTTGAAGTTACGATGATATCCACTTTTCCAAGATGAAGAAATAAAGATATAATTGTGACAATCTTAACAACTATCAAAAATGGTATAATGAGAATATTCGCTGAGAGCAAGCTTGACTTTCCTTGATAAGTTTGACGTATTTTTACGTTTGGATGATTTTCGATATCAGCAGGCAAAACAGTTAAGCAATTTCCGATTAGATACACTTCTGTGTCTGGCTGATCTGCGAAAGACTTCGCGTGACGAAGAAGCCGAAAGTTTGTTCCGAGATCATCAAATGAAAAAACAACAACTTTCGGCATTATTATGACGGGAACAAAAAAGTGATTTTTTTGATAAATCTAAATTGCAAAATTGCTTCTATTTTAATTCATTTAATAGAGTATGAGAATCATTATATATTTAATATATTGAACCAAAAAAATATCCAAATCAACATGAAATATTCTGATTGTCAATCAAATGACGACAATTTTAATAAAGTTCATGAAAATGAAATTGCTTCAAGAAGAAATACTTGTATGACTAGCTTCAGAAGGACACAGGAAGCAATGTATATTGAATGTATGACTAAAACACAAATTATAATGTCTTCATAAAATTATTTTTTACTTCTATGTCATCTCGCATAGTTGGCACCTCATTGGCTTCACGAAATATCAAAGAAAATATTCATTTTATTTTGAAATATCAGGCATTGCAAATAACATCAAAATTTATATTTGCGCACCCAAAGTTAAAATCGTAAAAAATATAATCTTTATAATGATCTCAAAAGTTCATTTGCTTCAATAACAAGCGGATCATTTTCGAATGAGTTGGCTGCGTTGATTGATAGTTGAAGCTTTCCAATGAATGATTCTAAACTCCTGGAACAGCTTTCAAGCGTTTTTTCTGCTTCTTCTTTCAGTTCTCTAAGTTTTTTGTATTCTGAAGAATTCACATCCAAATCTGTGTTTTGGAATTTCTGTTTAACTTCTGCAACTTCGTCCACATAACTCCTCTTCTCCTTGGCCAGTCTCTTGACAGCTCCGATGTTGATTCTGAGCTCATTAGCAACTTTGGAATCCATCTTTGGAAAAAAATGATGTGATTTTTCTGTCGTTTAGAAATTTACTTCAAGAATTCATAATGAACGCATAATAGCCATATTCAGATATACATAGTGATGCGTTTATCGTGAAGTTGCATATAAAAGTTCGGGCTATTTATAAAAAATTCTGGCTTGGAAAATTTTCGAATGTTGGGTGACAAATTATTAGCACATCAAATTGTAAAATATTATATTCTATTTGCGTCTTGTTGCCGCCCATAAATTCATGCAGTTTTCTTAAAAATACACATTGAGAAACGCATTTTTATAACTTATTATTTTGAATTGAACTTATTTCGTGTGTTTTAGATGAAAATCATCTAATTATACAATACAATATGATTTACGTTGCATTTTTGATCATTATTTAGAGAAATGTCATTTGAAATGTTCGAAATATTGAATTCTGAAGCCATTTCATGAGAATAAAGCCGAAAATCGCTATAGAATATTTAAATCGAGTTCTTTAATACCATGCTACATTTTTTTTTGATCTAACATTTGATTAAATCAAAATAATACACTTTTAAATTTAATTTACAGGTCAAAAGGTACAGTTTATGCATCATAATAAATGAGATTTTCATAGGATCATAATTTAGACTTCATTTTAAAATGTAGTAGAAAGCTGATGTAGTAAAAAGAATTGCAGTGAGAAAACGAGAAAACCGCAGATAAAAGACAATTATTTTAGGGAAAAAAATAACTTCGTTGCGATTTTTTCTAGAACTAATACTTCTAGACAAGAAGGCGAACTATTCGTAGCGGATATCGGAATTATTTTCTGTGCTGCATCTGTTTCAATTGTCAAACACATAGTATACCCTCTACGTCACTTAGATAATTTTAATATTACTTCAAAATATGTGTTTTTAGCAAATTATATTGCTGAACAATCTCTTATGTCATTGGTCGATATATTCATGTACTGTTTGATAGCAATTATAGATGTAAATCGAATGAAATATTTACATTGTAAGAAAGCACCTCTCAAAATTTTCAAAATTGCAATATTTGAAATTAAAGTACTATTATTGGAGGAAACTGTTTAAAGGTTTTTCTCTGTGGATGACACTTATTAATTTCTTCGCATGAATGTTTAATAATTCCGTATATATTTGTCACAAGAAGAATATTCTTGAATTTAGAACCGAATTAAGAGACTTGATAAGATTGCATCACAAAAATAATACGTTGATATTTGATATTTAAGTTCATAATTATATACATTGAATTCGATTTCAAAATACAATATAAACGCACCTTTTATTTATTGCAATATTTCATACCAAGAAATAATATACTTTGCAAATGCAATTTAGGAATTATGATAAATCAATGAATAATCCATACAAATTGAAAACGAATTAGAAAAAAGAAAATTTTAAGATGACAATATAGGTAAAACAAAATTTTTTCATATGGTTGTCAAAAAATAGCATCTTCCAAAAGGCTTATTTTCAGTTAGTTTGTAGTGACTGAGCGTGTTTGACTATGTTTTGTAGTGACTGAGCGTGATTTCAGTTAGTTTGTAGTGACTGAGCTTGTTTTCAGCTACTTTGTAGTGAAGTTGGACATAAATAATAATTATGACACTTTTCTCCCGCCAAATAATGTTTTCGATAATTTTACTTTTAATATATCATCATCATAATTTTTTACCCGAAAATATTATGTTTAACGATGTTTTTTACAAAATTCATTTTGAAATTGTTGATTATATTTATAAAAGAGGCATAAGTATCGATAACACATATGCGTCTGTCTTTTGGAAACTATTGGTGCATCTTATTCAAGAATATTTTAAATATTTAAAATTATTTTATCATATTAATGCTATATCTGATTGAACACAATTAAATCTTTAGCCTATGTATACATATTTTTAAAATTTAAGTATCAAACACATATTTTGAAAGTAATATTAAAATTATCTAAGTGATGTAGAGGGTATACTATGTGTTTGACAATTGAAATAGACGCAGCACAGAAAATAATTCCGATATCCGCTACGAATAGTTCGCCTTCTTGCCTAGAAGTATTAGTTCTCGAAAAAATCGCGATTTTCAACGAGGTTATTTTTTTCCCTATATTTTATAATCTAAGATCTCTACATTTAGATCATTTCTAATCACGGAATTCCTTAAATTTATGCAGGAAAATGTGTGTTTTAAAATGTGAGTGAATTGCCCCGTATGATGACAAAAAATCAAAAAGCATTTTCATTAAACTTGCTAAAGAACATGATAAATGCCATGTACTCGTACAGTATAGCAGTGTGAGAAGGTTTATCGCTTGAAAAATCTTAAAAATGGACTAAACATGGAAAAATCTTAAACAAAACTGATGAAAACTGTCCTACGCAATGAGTTATATATGCGGCCGCGCTCACTCTTTTGACAATTCATTACATTTGAGAGTAAAATTAACAAAACCCGACCACATCAAAACCATTTTCATATTATTGCAAATAAGCGCTGTTAGAATAAAATGAGCATGAATTCTTGTTCATACGTTTGACAGCACAATGCATTTGAGAACAATTTTGTTACAAAGTTCGTCCATCAACATAAAACACATAAAAACGAGTTTCCACTGCCAAAATCATCACATAACCAATGCATATAATACGAAGCTGGTTCATATATAAAAAAGCCTCATATTTACATTATATTTTCAAATAAAATTAATCAAAGGATTGTAATAAGTTGGGAAAATATCCTTTTGACAGTTTCAATTTAATAGATTTGATCTTTTGAGAGCCAAAAATCCATTACATTTTCTTAATCGCTGTGAGATGGTTCAAAAAATAAATGATAAATAAAAAATTAAATTAAATATTATGTGGTCATTGATAAAATTGATTTTATACAATATGATGGACTCAGTGTATGCTTCAATGTTTTCGCGGAAAGTCGAGAAAAAATGATTTTGCGTGATTTTGCGGTGCAAATATATACAGCGATCTAAATCACATATGATTTTAAATAATGATCGAATATTCGAAGGTTCAATGATGTTTGTCAAAATTTCTCTTAAATATGATCCTTCATCATGCAAATGAGCTGTGATTCATGTTGTAAAAAATTGAATTAAATTTCAATGAATTCAAACAAAAAATATTTTATTAATGAGTGAAACGTGCAATGGAATCAAATGGATTTACGCCTTATTCCACGACAGCATTGTCACCACACGTGGTAAATAGGCGTTCGCTGTAGACATGCTCTCTTATTTCATCTGGATTTGTGCATCTCTTCCTGAAATCATTGTTTTGTGCAAATCAAAGGACATCACAGGAATATATCCCTTTCTCTTCATATTTTCGTCATAGGAGATGCCTCAGGACTCATAGGAAACATCCTAACAGGAGGAGTCGCAACTCAGATTTTAACAAGTGCGTGTTATCTAGCGTTTGACGTTGTTTTATTAGCTTAATACATCTACTACAGGTGCAAAGCGAAGTTTAATGTCGATATAAATATAGATAACAGTGATGTTGATGATGATTCAAACAAATTAATTGTTGTCCCAGCAATTACAGCTTTCGCAGTAGAAACAGCTGCCACTATCGATTATTGGCTCCCATATAGAGGCGAATATCTAATAGAAAGTTTGTTTGGATGGCTTTCAGGATGCATTTATACGGCTTCGAGAATCCCACATATGTGATGGCGATCTTTATCAGAGATTCTTCGTCTCAACATTTGTGGCTTCAATAACCTTTCCTTATTGGTGCTCTCGGTCCTTTGGTGTGTGATATAATCACTTTATTCCAAATGTGTATTTATGGCTATTCGACAAAGGCTGAAAAAGAAAAAGGCGGCGACAAGATCAGCTTCGACAACAATGAAACTTCTTCTTCAACAAAAACATCTGATTCAACATCAGAACAAAAATCTTCGGAATAAATTTTTATTATTTGTGTTTTTGGCATTAACAACTATTTTCATCACTGTGCAGACCCCAAATTTTAAATTAATCACCAATTTCTAACTCTTATATTTTAAATTTTTTATAATAAAGGTAAATCAGCTATAATCTGAAGCGGATGATGGTAAATCTGGACTGAGCAATCGGAAGCAGAGTAATTTTTAGTAATAAATCTGATCAAATTGCAAATTACAAATTTGCATTTAGAATTTGGATGATTTTTTGAATTGTTTGAAATGATATATAGATACTCTTTATGTGCGTGGCGATTTGAAGATAAATTTGTCGCATTTAAAAAAGATCTAAAAAACTGCAATTTTTTCATACCTAGAAAACGCCTCAAAATGGGCGAAATATAATCAGCGTGCTGTAGAACTCAGAGATATGGTATAATCGAAATATTGCATACTAATTCGATAATTTTAATTCAATTGATTTTGCTTTCGTCGTAGATATCTATTGCAAACTGGCAGCACTCGTTGTGATTAATAAATTGGGAGGTGCAGAATTTCTGTATATTGTGATAGGGAAAAGTTTGCTGAAGAGAAGAAACTCCGAAAAAATGAAATAAATACTTGACTTTACTTGTCAGCTGATATATACACGTCAAAAAATATTTTGTTCATATTTTTGTTATAATAGATATCTTAAATTATATGTAAGCTTACAGTCACTCAAAATTTAAATAATGTTTGAAGAAGACACCGGCGATGCGTCTCTTACAATAATCGTCGCATGCCTTATAATATCGATTTTCCTAGGAATTTGGCTCTATTCGTTGTTTATACACAAGCAAACGCTCAAAACACTGCCAAATCACATTTTATATTTCCATCCTTCCGCAAAAACTATAGAAAGCCAGCTCCAAAAGTCCGCAGCGAAGACAAAAGCAGCGGCGAAAACCGGGCCACAGCGTCAATACATCGATTCTGTGCCATTCCCAGATTTCAAGATTTATTTACCCGAAGAAGTGGCTCCTTATGGCAGCAAAACCATTGCACAGGCAAATCCAAATTTCTCGAAAGACGAAACTACAATTATCTCAAAGCCAATCGATCAATCAAATCAAAAAGATACTTTCGAGCCTGTTAATAGAGCTCCAAAGTCATCAAAACTATTCGAAAACATACAGAAAGAGGCTGAAAAGCTTTACGACGAAACTAAGAAAGCAGATAAAGAGAGAAAACAAAAAGAGAAGGAAGAGAAAGAAGAAGCAAAGAAGAGGGCAGAAGAGGAAGCAGCTAAGAAGGAAGAAGCTGCTGCAGCAGCCGCATCGAAAGGTAAAAGCCTCAAAGCTGGTGGACTTGGAGGCTCAATTAATGTCCCTAAAGACATGTTCAAATCGCTCAAACTCACAAAGCCAGGCGAAAACAAGACAGAAGAATCAAAACCAGCAACTGATGCATCAAAGCCAGCTGAAGAAAATAAGCCTGCAGCATAATTACATTCATAGAGTAAATTATATACACTATTTGTTTTCAAATATATTGTTTCCGATTTATATCAAAATTCAATATATACATTTTAATCGATTTATTTTCTTCATTTAATTCTTTATTTTTCATTGCGCAGACCATGAATCTATAATACCAATGCAGTATATAATTTCTTCGATTTTTGTCAAATAAATTTCCAAAATGACATGTAAAAAATTTATGACAAGTAAATTTTTGTCAAATAGAATTTTGTGTCATGTAAAATTGTATTTTGTAGTTTAAATATATAATTTTGTTATGTAAATATTAAAAAATGGAAGATTTCTCTCTTGATGAATTAAGAGCATTCAAGCTTCGTTTCAGTGGAAGTTACACCAATGGAAAGTTGCTTGTTTTCGTATTACCAAACAGTTTAATTATTATTACTTTGCATCCAAAATTCGCAAAAGATAAAAATCAATTCATTTACAACGGACCAGAATTAGGCCACGACATTCACGCTGGCGATGATATAGTCTTAATCGACGGTGAACAGTTCGTTTGTCCAACACAAGGAAAAGTGATTGATGTCAATCCGAACATGGGAGATGCAAAAATGTATGCAAACGGCCCAACAACGAATTATATTTTGATTGTTAAACCAAGCAAAGGTGCTCCAAAACAATTCGAAGAATCTTATGTCAAAATCTGTTAAATTTCTCTGTAATCTCATGTACACACATTAATAGAATACTTTTAACCCTATGTTATCTATATTTGTTATATAAATATAATTTTTCTTAAAAATGTTGATAAATAATTTCCAAAATATGTACATTGTTGTCATTATAATTCAATAAAGATCCGGTTGTTTAGAGGAAGAAAAATTATGGAACTAAAACTTTGAGGAGTTTGTCAGCTTTCTCGCTGAGTGGTCCTGAGCCCATTAATTCGATGGACAAAGACATTGCGAAGTCTCTGAGTTTGGCGCTCTCCGCAGAATTATCACTGGTAGAGACAGAGATGCAGTTATAAAGGAAGTCAATGAGTTCAGGTGTGACATATAATGGCTTGATTCTGTGTGCGACATCTAATGCAAAACCAAGTAATTCACCAACGGACATCAATGTATTAAGAGCTTGTGGTGTAACACCAGTCAAAAGCTTCTTAATTATTGCATTAGAGCGATTCCTAACATCAGCACGATCGTTGGAAAGTAAATCAACAAAAAGTGATAAATTCAACTTCGACCTACTTGCGAATTCATTGAATGTGCATCTAATTTCAAGATATACCTCAATGAGCTCAAGCATTTGTATTGAGAAGTCCATCTGACTAACAATGTTCTTAAGTGCAGCAATATATGCATCGGCATTATCTTTCATCTGTCCTTTGTTCATTTTCCCAACTAATGTTGACAATACACTGACGCATTCAGTCATTGCTAACTTCGATTCTGTTGTCAAACTCTCGAGAACACTGATGAAGATGGCTGTGGCATGATCTGTTCTGATGCCACCAGAGATAGCAAACGGAATTCTCTTATCGAATGTGTAAGCCAAGAAACGCCTCGAATCATTGGATGATGACTTGAATGCGATTGACAAACATTCAGATAATTTGCCTATTAACTGGACTGATGATGTGTTTGTGCATATGCCGAATGATGAGAAGAGAGATGCATACCAACATGTTGATGCAACTTTGTAAACTTCATTCTTCGATGCCAATAATTCGCCGACAGCTGCGCAAACCTTGAAGATATTATCGGAGTCAAGTAGTGCCATCATCTCTGCGATCTTGTTGATTGTTGTCTCCAAAGCATCAAATGTTACAAATTCAATGGTAATTGAGTCCTTTCCGAGTTTTCCAACAACTGTGTGCTGGAAAATCTTCTCGAGTGTTGCGAATATTTCCATTTTGGAGTCCTTAATTTCTCTAGATGACAACGACTTTCCTTGAGAGTTAAGTGTGCCAAGCCACATTATCACGCATGAGAAGAACAATCCAAGATTATCTTCGACGCTGTAATATTCCAAAAGTGTTGGAATGAAGTGGAATAACGACAAAGTTGGACCTGCCATCAAAAGTGTATTATACTCTTTGATAAACATCTGTCTTCTCGACTCGCTCATGATTATCAACGAAACTAAGAACCTCCTGGTATCCATAGAGTCCGAGAGCATTATCAATGTGATCGCTGATGCCATGTTTGACTGTGCAAATCCTGAAATTGCGGTGTTGAGATGGAACTTGATTTGCTCGTTGTTGTGCGGAGAGTTTGCGCTCTCAATCAGCCACTTGAATGTCATTGGTGAAGCAGTGAATAATGCTGGGCCATGGATTCCAATGGCGGCGCGAATAATCATTGCACTAGGAAGGCTGCAGTTCTTCGACTTCGCAATTTGCTCACACAATTGTTGGCTGAATTCTATTGGCTGTGCGAGTAAAACGCGAGCGAATAATGAAACAGCTGATGTGCTGAGAGCATCAAAGGAGAGTTCCTGATCAATCTCAGCTAATGGATCTTTGAAGTTCTTCATCGATGGATTATCCTTTTGTGCATTGTCTGCTCTAACATTGATTCCGAAAATAGCCATCAAAGCTCTAAAAGCAACAGCCCTTGTAACTCTGATGTTTGATAAGCAGAGTGGTGCTGTGTTGTATAATATTACACAAAGATCCTGCTTCGGCAGTGCAATGTTCTTGTTGCAAGCTTCCAAAGCGCATTCGTATGCAAACGAAATGAAAGGAAGTGGATCTGTCTTAGTGAAATACTTTGATGTCTCGACAAGGCAAATCTTCAATGTCTTCTGCTCTGGAGCGATCCTAAACAGCAAAGCAGACATGCGCTGGTTCATGGATCTATCGCTCACGAAATTATCGAGATGGAAAAGCCAGCTTTGGACGATTGTGTCGACGAGTTTTGCAACACCCTTTTGTGATGCAATCATGTAAATCAAATAAGGAGCAAACAAAGGAATTGGCGCTGTTCTCTCAACTAAATCAACTGGGCAGATTGCAGATGACAACTGCGGGAAAACTTCAGACAATTTCTCAATCTCTGATGCAAACATTGTCATGCTCTTTTCTGTTGGCAATGCGTGATTTAATATGTTATAAACCATTTCCTGTTGCTGCGGTGTCATTCCTGGCTTCGGTGAGAGTATTGCAGCAACTGATGCAACTGTTGCCATTCTCACGGAGTACTCGATTGTCTTCTTGTCATGACCGATAAACAGGAATGTCTTCTTCTTCTTTTGCATTGCGATTTGGTTCAATTCTTCGAGGCAGATTGAGAAATATCTTTGACTCAATGCAGTGAAGAACTCAATGAATAACTGCATATCAATCTGTTTCTCTTTCTTTGGACCTAAAACTTCAGTTGATGTCACGATCTGGATGAGCTCAGATATATCGGCACCAGAAAGATTCTGGAGATAAGCAATCAATGTGACAAGTTGTGGTGATGACTTGGCCTTGGAAATAAGTGTTGCCTTGATTTCCTGTGCATAAACTTCTGAGATAAAGTTATCGAACAACTTCGTCCATGTTTGTGGAGCTTCGAGATTTGGTCTGAAAATTCTCAAGAATGAAGAGAACTCAATGAGCCCACTTGGCTTCTTCACGAAGAAAGGAAGAAGATGGCAGAAGTATTCAGAGAATGCTTTCTTGTCTGGGGCAGGAATTACACTGTTTTTAGCATCAGGAAGGACTTTTTCGAGTTCTCCTGCCATGCAAGCAATGATTTCTCCATCCTTTATCTGTGGAACACTGTGGAGAATTCTCTCAACGATAATACCTGTGAATTGCTTGAAATACGAAACGAACTGTCCAATCATGATGAAAACTGCCGGTCTGAGATTGACATCAGAGAGAATTTGTTGATTCGATAATATCGAGAAAGCAGGATCAGCAATAGCTGTAAGCATTGTATCGGTGATCTTCTTGTGCCCTACAGCATAAGAGATACCGCTCATAACGCCGTAAGCAACTGCGGGTTTAACTTCTTTGGAGAAGCAGTAATTCTTGATTGTTGGGTCTGTGAACGCTAAATCGAAGTGCACAGCGAGTATGATGCCTCCCATTGCTGTCTCAAGAGTCTTGAAGAGATCTCCGATTATTGTCTTGAAATTCGCGACATCTTTTCTTGGTGTGACAAACTTGACGACTTCTGAGCAGTACAAGTTATCTCCTGCATAAATATGCTGTGCTAGGTCCTTCAAATGATTCTTGAGTTGTGTTTCTAAATTGAAATTCTCAATATTATCGACGGCCGACATTTCAGCGAACATGGAAGCAATATCTATCCTCATTGAATCTTCTGCCTTGTGAAGAATGGTTGTTACCGATGGTGCAACTTCTAAGAATATTTTAATCGATGAAGATGGTTCTAAGAAGTGAAATCCTGCTTTAATCAGCTTAAAAGCGAGTCTCTGCTGTGTTGGATCACTGATTAAGAATGGTTTAACAGAATTGATGATTTTATCATTTCCTCCAAATTCATCATAAAATCCTTGAGAAATTGTTGACAATTCCTTGATTTTATGGTCGCTCCAGAATGTAATGAGAGCGTTTATCGATGGAATTGACTGAATATTGAAGTTATTTAGCAATTTCGAAAAAGTACCATCGGCAATTGACTTCTTTATCGATGCAAAAAGCGCGAGGCAGAAATATGAATATGTTCCTGCTGGTTCAGTGATGAATCTAACCGTTTCTTCGGTTTTCGCATCTGGAATTTGTTTAAATGCTTGCTGAAGGATATTCGTAAGCTTGTCGATGAATCTTATGTCGGTTGATTGCAAAGGATAATCAACAATTAAACGAAGAATTTTCTTTATTTGTTCATAATCAAATATTCTCAAAGCATTTTCCTTTTCTGATAATAAATCTACAATAACATTGAAGTAAAAATCGTAGTTGTTTTGTACAGAATTTCCTTTTTGATCGTTGACAAGATACAAAATTATCTCTTTGTACTGCGAGGATTTGGCCAAGAAGGATACAACATCAGAACGGTGGGAACGCGGGTTTTGGAAAAGCTTGTTGATGAGAAGCGCATATGAAGGTGCTGACATAAAAAATTTTAAGTTTCTGATCGGGAAAGTGAAGGAAATATGATCGGGAAAATTTTAAAAAATTTACATGTCAAATCAAAAAATTCTTCATTTCACTTTTATATAAATTTAGATTTTATTATCGATTTTGACATGAAATATATAAGAATTAATAAATCTTATTTTTTCACTTCATTCTAACTCATTATTCATATTAGCCAAATCTGGGCATTTTAAATATGAGATATTATTATGAGAAAATTTTTGACATATAAAAATGGTAATTTTGTATCGTTTTCATTTCATTTTTACTATCGAATATTCTCAGCATAAGATTTAACTGATAAATTTATAAAGAAATAATTGATTACATGGCATTTTATGATTTGAATGTTTGGATAATGTGGATATCAATGAAATCAGGTATTTCATCGATATCCAAAAGAACACCGCTAGAGTTGGTAATGGTAGGGAGCTGCCAGTTTGTTCTCAAACTGTTAATATTCGATCTTCTGTTAATTACAAAGGAATTAACTATCCTGTAACTACAATTTCTTCATATGCATTGAAAAATTATCAGATTACTACATTTTTAGGAATTCCTGAAGGAATAACGAGAATTGATGGCCAAGCTTTTTATATTCGCCGGATAAATTTAGATGTATTCCAGCTTCCAAAGTCTCTTGAAGTTATTGGAGGAACAGCATTCCCTCATTTTTTTATTGAAGTTCGAATTGGTCCTAATTTGAATAGCTATGGAGGCGCAGCCTTCGCGAGAACAGGAATCAAAAAATTTGTTGTTGATCCACTGAATCCCTATATTTACAATGATGATCAATTTTGCTTATACGATAAGAATATGACAATTTTCTATCAATCTGCAGGCTATTTTGATGATTTAGTTATTCCACCAACAGTTACAACATTGTATGCTCAATCAGTTGATGGAATATCGATTAAATCTTTAACTCTGCCAAGATCAGTCTATGTTAATACTTCCCTTAACTTCAACTATATAAATTCTTTTTAAACTACAAGAGGTGTCCATTGTTTGCAATATTGAAAATTTCAGTGGTTCATCAAAAAGATTCATGATTGTTAATGTTCCAAATCTTAAGAGTATATACTACTATGGAAGTTCAGTTCCAGGCAGTAATTTTTTTCGATAAAACTCAAATACAGCCAAATATATTTGTTGTTGACCAAAATATGACATACATAAATGATATCAAGACCACATATATTCCACTGTTCAAGCAGGTCGCAAAATCATGCCAAATTAGTTCATATCATTTCTTATCAATGAAACAATACTTATACGTATTTATTTATATGTAGCAAAATAGATCCGAAGTTAATAAAAACAAATAAATCATACAGTTTATTGATTTCCAGTCTTTGCTCTTTCTTTAAGGTCTTCAATGTCGATTCTCTTGACGTGTTCGATCAGAGCCTCGATGTTAGCTGTGGCATACTCAAAAGCAGGAGAGAGACTGTTCTTAGGAGCAAATCGCGAGATAAAATCTGCGACAAAGTAAATATCAGGAATGTCGGATGCCATAAGCGTTCCGAAGAATAATGAGAATAAATCATCAAAGCATAACAAAGCTCTGACATCTTCGATCTTAGCATCAACGCCGCCAAGTCTATGTATCAATGCACCCTTCTGGATACCAATCAAGCACTTGTGGATGCAGTATAAAGCATCGATTGGATTGGATTGGAATATTGCTTGAGAAAGGAACTGTCCTGGTGCATGGAAGAAAGGATCAGTGCCGAAAAACTTTCCGATTGTTCCTGTGACAGGAGTTTGCACAAGCTCAGTTGGTATCGTAAACAGAGCTGCTGGGATGCTTTTGAGGTCTTCAACTTTCTGATAATCGTGCTTAAAATCAGGTGCAAACATTTTTCCACAGCGCTCGTAAAATCTGTTGTACATGGCTCTAACGAGTAATAAGATGCAGCTTGTTTGTTGATCATTGTTTAATTCAACTTTTGGCATCATTTCATCACAAAAATCTAAGATTTGTGATATGAATTCGCCTGTATCTGTGTTCTTTAGATTTGACTTAAGCAGGTCATCGATTGGAGTTTGATAAATTGAAAAAGGATTAAATAATGCCTTTGAAAAAGAAACTTCTTCTTCAAGTTCTCTGAAGTAGGAAAGTTCCTGATCAAGTCTTAACTTGCCAAGATTAATCAATTCCATAAAATAGGAATCAAAATCCTTTTTCCATAAAGGTTCCGTAAATTGATTAATTTGCGCTAAAACTCGCTTCTTGTACGCTTGTAGATATTTAAGATGTGTGTTTAACTTCGATGTCGACTCTGGGAAAGATAAATTGAAAAAATTTTCACGCAATCGGAAGATCTTTCCTTTTGGTATTGCATTTCCTGAAAACAGCGAGCACATCGATTTAACACTGTTCCTTACATCAGACAAATATCCATACATCTGTGAATAAATTTCGATTTGTTGTACGCGAATTTTTCGAAATGTAAAAATATATTGCCTTGCGGTCATTATCTGTTTCGGATCGTCATAGTGTAAAAATGGGTTCGGAGGAAAAGGAGCTTGCGATAATGATACAATCTGGTTTTGTAAGTCATTCATTTGCGAGTCAATTGTCTTCAAATGAGCCATCAAAGCTTCTTTGCATCTACTATGTGTTCCATCTCTTTTCGCTTTAAACTTTTCCGCAGAAACTCGTGCCTGGAGCGTCAATGTGTCCAAATAACCTGTTAAATGGGCATTGGTGAGGCACCAGTCTTCGTAAGTAGTGTATTTTTTGGGGCTTCGATCCGAACTGCCAGAGAGATGAGAACCCTCCGACATCTAGAAAAGTGACAGTTTATCTAAATTGTCGATTTCACAGAGAAATCAATCAATAACGGAACTTTTTAACGTTAAAAACATATTTAATTCCATAATATCCACCTATGGTTTTAATGTCTAAGGATAATATTAATCTATGAAAAATATTGTCATTTTTATTTCGATTTTTTGGACACAGATTAAAAATGGATTTTGTATTTAAATCTTCGATTAAAATGTGTCAATCTTAAGAAAAGTATTGAATTATCAGAATGATAAGAATAAAATTGTCTAATTTCTTATGATTTTTTATTGATTATAGTGCATCAAGTAGAGATCCAAATAGTCGAGCTGAAGGTCAGCAAGAGTTTTTCTGCACGCTGGTTCAACATCTTCAGGCCTATGCTTTGTGTTCCACAGCTTAGAGGTGATCCATATCTGCTCTCTCTTGATGCCAGATGCTCAAATCTTTTGTAACATTTGACCAATAATATCTTCATTTTGATATGCGGCCGCACAGTCGATGTGGCAGTATCCTGCCTCCTTGATGGCGTAGAGGATCGCGTTGACAAGATCTTCAGAGCGTGGTGCTTTCCATGTTCCAAGGCCAATCGTTGGAACTCTATTCATTGTTTGAGAAGTGAGATGAAAAAATGATGGGTTTCTTCACAAATTAATTCTTGCAGTAATAGGGCCTATCACTGTAAAATCTAATTTGTCAAGAAGATGATGAGCGGATTTGCGCTGAATTTTGTGTAAATTTGGTTAATTTTCAATTTTTGGAGTATTTTGATACCATTCGAATATCCCGTGCGATCCAAAGAACAGCCGCTAATGTCGTGCCCATAATCCTGGTCAACAAATTTCTTTGCTTTCATTCTCCATTTTGTTGGCCATGAAAATAAAATTGCCAAGTAAATTAGATTTTTGACACCAAAAACAATATTTTGACATTAAAAAAACAATAATTAAATTAGGAACTTGAAGATAATCTAATTTTAAATTATGAAAGAATTTTAATTATCTGACAAATTTTAATGAAATTTTAATTTTTTTCAATTTTTTGCCATTAAAAGTGTTGGCAATTTTTAAATACTTTTTGGCATCAATATCAGTAAAAAATACAATTTGAATAATAAAATTATTTTAAAATTTTAAAGCAAAATCAATTTGGTGACGAACTAAGTCAAAAATTTCAAAAATTGAAAAGGCTTTTGACATGTAAACAAAATTATCATTTTTCCAAGTTTCTTAAATCGAGGTGAGCAATTGTATATGAAATATATTTCAGGAATTAATACGAAATACAAGTAAAATAATTGTTTTTGCTCATTATTATTGGAAATAAGGCTATGGATATGCGAAATCCAAACGGATGCATCAAAATAGTATACATTAGATGAAAGTGAGAGTGATCACAGCTCATTTCCCACCAGAACCCAGATATTTTCGATTCTCTCCTAATTTCTCCCAAAACACACAATTCACCGATAACTAGTTTCGCTGGTGTCATAGCACTCTTCAGAATGATTTTGCACAGTTGTTATCTGAAAAATATATGACATCATTCAAATTAATTTGTTAACGAAGTATTCTGTTACCGTCCCAAAATATTCAAAAAGCTTATCATTATATTGAGCTCATTGATCTAAAGGGAATTTCAGCGATGATTTCGTTAGAAAAGCTGGTAATAACGCACTTTTCAAAACCCTACATTTCATTCATTTTTTTGAAATCGATGCAGGAGGAAGAAACAAAGCCTGAGAAGATGCCAATCATCATCACTAGCTCTGGTTTCACACAGGGACTGGGTCCAGGTGCTTATGATACACGAGGAACGATTGCACAGACTCCTCCAATCAAAATCAAAAGTCGTTATCCTGAGAAAGTCGAAATTAGCTCACCACCGCTTGTAATGCTTCCATCGACGATCGGCCAGGGACGCAAATGGCACATTGCAAGCCGCCCACATGAAAAAACAGGTGAATCTACTCCAGGACCTTGTTGGGCACCGCCAGCGTTTGACACAGGCCGGTCCATCAGATTATGATACAACCATCAAGGAAAAGATAAAATGAGGCTCTTTCCATGGTCCCCACGAGTGGTCATTGGCTGCCAATAACTCATTTAATACACTTGGATCAGCTGATTATTCATATGATATTAATAAGCGTTATCACTCCCCGAGGATGCCAATAGGCAGTCGCCACAACGATACAAGGATCACTCCTGGCCATGGTCCTGGAGAATACGATACACGCAATGGAATAAAGCCAAAGAAATACGGAGGATATATAGGCAACAGAACATTCGATAACGCAAGAGAAATCACCCGAGGTCCATCAGATTATGCAACAAACACAGACCTACTCAAGCACCTGCCTAAGGTACACATCGCCGGACGTCCTAAAGACACTCCACACGCTTCATCGCCGGGTCCATACACAATTCCGATATCTTTCGGAAATGGACCAAAATATTCATTCAGGTCGCATCCAGTTGACAGAACAAATGAATCTTCACCAGGAATTTACTACGTTCCACCATTTGGTTCAGATTCTCCGAAAGAACATATCGCAAGCAGATATGACAAGAATTGTCCATCGTATGTTACATCAGGACCATCGGATTACGCTGTCAACACAACTCTCCTAAATCTCAAGAAAGCATCTGTATTTCACGGAGTTATTGATCGTTCTATGGCGGTTAAGAATCTATCACCTGGTCCAGCACAGTATTCACCACAGTACAAGTCTTCTTCGCCAAGAATTTCGATCAAAGGCGCTTATAATACTACAAATAAAGCTCAGCCAACCGGTGAATATGTTGCTTTTCAATCAACACTTGGAGGACCAAAGTACACAATTTCTCCAAGAACAAATGTTCAATATGCCCTCTAATTTTATTATTTTTCTTTTCGTGCGTGTAAATATATTACATTTATAATATTGCTTCTTTCTATATCATTCCATTAATCCCAATTATTCAATCTCAATTTTTTTTTTCAAATTTAATAGGAATAATATAAACAAAGAGGTAAGCGCGTTTTTCAAATACATTAATATTTACAAACAAACAAAGGATTAAAATGAAAATATTATTTTGAAATTTGCAAACATAACTGTTTGATCTTATTATTAAGTTCGAGTAAGTAGTTGGCCTTCTTTGCGCAAAGATTTTCTAATCTTTCGCTTTCTTTCTGGTATAATTGAATTCGAATTTCTAGTTTTGCGTTTTCGTCGTCTTGGAATGAAGAATTCAATTCATCATTCCTTGTTGCCTGTAAAACACGTCTATCTGATTCGATTAGAGCTGTTAATTTTTCAGCTTTTTCTGTTAAGTCATTTAAGCGGAAGTTTCCTGTATTTATTGCAACATTTAAGTTCTGTTGAGTATTTTTGAGGTGCTCTAATCTGTCTTCGTAAATTTGAATATTATCGA
The DNA here is from genome assembly GCA_023091735.1 of Trichomonas tenax. NCBI lineage: Eukaryota > Parabasalia > Trichomonadida > Trichomonadidae > Trichomonas > Trichomonas tenax. Next base: position 80,666 of record JALKBU010000052.1, read on the forward strand.
GAATGTTTTGTTCATTCTTTTTCAACTCTTTGGTCTTATTTTCGATCTCTTCTGCCTTTCTTCGATGATATTCTTTAAGTTCATCAACAGCGATTGAAATTAAATTTTGAAATTCTGTAGGAGAGTGAGATATTCTTTCCAGGATCTCAAAACCCGTTGGATCTCCTTCTTCTATTAACTCTTGCAGCTTCTTTCGATCGATTGTTGCTCGTCCGTTTAAAATCGCTTTTCTTCGCTTTGTCATTGGCTGTATTGTTAATTCAAGATCTAGCGGCGGTTCGACGTATAAAGCAGTCCGAGCGCGAGTCATTGGACGTTTCAAGAATAATCCGGTGTTGTCCAATCTCGTTGTTCTTGCTTTCATAATTTTAGATACTTTTTTTAGTTACCTTTGTTATAAAGGGGCAAACACAGAATAAAGGGGCAAATAGTGTAAAATTTTTATGGAACTCTCGCACAAATTACCCCGAAGACTCATCTTCTGATGAAGAATTTGTGTTCCATGCAACTCCGCAGGCACCTGCATATTGTACCTGGATGCTTATGCAGGAAACGCAAGGGTCAGAGAAGTTAAGCTTAGCCAGTGCATGTAGCAGAAGCCTTAGATAGCTGCCGGCACTTGAAAATTCACGCTACACGATCTTGCTAACTTCGATACAATTTAGGATGAACCAACCGAAATAATGCATCTGCAAGAGCATTGCTGCCGAATGCAATACTGAAATGCAGCTCAACCTACACCAGATTGGTACTAGTAAGGTAATTAAGGTTTGTCAATGCTAGGACAACCAAAAAAACAGCACCAGATGCAAAAAGAATGAATAGCAGTAACATCCAATTCATGTATCTTGTACTTGTTGAATAATATACAACTTTATACAATCTTCGACTTTATTTCATTATATTAGTTTTAGAAGGATGTGTATAGATAGCAGGTAGAGTTTGGAGGCTTAATTATGCTTCTAAGGGAGCGTTTGGCCCTTTTTTCCCTGACTATACTTTTCAAGTAATTCTACTAAGAATTCCATCATTGGCACACGCATAACTGACTCTGGGATCTCTGATCCATGGTCTAGAAGCTCTTTAGCACAGTCATATCGGCCGTAATAACACGCATAGAAGAGAGGAACATTGTTGAAACTATTTCGTGAATTAACGTCTGCTCCTTTTTGAATGAGGTATTTAACTACATCAATGATGCCTCCGTGACATGCAATGTGAATTGGAGGAAAGTCTTTGCCCGTTTCGTTCTTATTAACATCGAGTTTTTCTTCTTCAACAAGATATTTAACAATCTGAATTCCTCCTGACATGCAAGCGCCGTGTAATGGACCAAATCCATAGCTAACAGTGGCCTCGTGACCATATTCAATGAGTGCACGGAAAACAGGATAATATCCTCTTTCTGCAGCAATAGAGATTGACTCTGCATGAAGGAATTCACCGAGTTTGCTTTTCTCACCATTTTTGATTGCGAAAATTGCAGCAGTTGTATTTAATGATTGGATTGCATCATTGAGCTCGAATGTTCCTGACCTTTGACAGTTCCTTATCAGCCATGAAGCAACATCATTTCTATGGTATTTGATTGCTGTTGATAAAGTATCTTTGAAAGTTCTTCCGTTTTGTCTCGCGATGTGAATTATTTCGAAATTTCCACCAGAGACAGCAAATTTAGATACTTCTGGTGGCACAACGTTGTCTGTGTTCATTAGAATGTATTTGAAGCACTCCAATGATCCATAAAATGCAGCAGCAGATAATAATGATATTTCGTTAGTTTCTCTGTAGCCATCGTATACCAATGGCTTGCACTTCATATACAAAGAAAAATCAGGATCAATCGTGTAATTGTGTAATGATTCAACATCATCTTTCCTTAATATTGATAATATGGAATTTTCTGGGTATACATTCATCAGGGTGGACAATTTAAGCGATTTCTTGAATGGAGGCCTCTTAAATGTTCCAACATATGTTTTAAAATCAATAGATTCGTATGGAACATTAAATTCTATCTGGTCTTGCGATATAAGTCCTTTTCGATAGAGTAGGTCTGCCAAATAGACATTTTCGAGTGTAATTGGGATAATCGATAAATTATTTCCTGTTTCTTTTGATAAAGTCGACCAAATTTCGACAATTTTTGCATGGCTCTTCGGCCTTATACTTGACAAGTAAAGTAAAAGTCTGAAAACTGATTCAGTATCATTTTTGAGATTCTCGAGAACAAAAGAAGTGATTTCTTCAGTTGAATGATTATCAATATCCGATAAAAGCGACTCTAGCATTACATAATTCGATAGAACATCAGGAATTTCAACTTCAGTAAAATCAAACATTCGATCAATAATAACAATGACGAAAAGAATTATATTTTTAGATACTATCCCTCATTAGCTCCGAGTTCATGTAGTTTTGGAATGAACAATAATATAGTGGTCAAAAAATAGAATCGCACTTTTGTGAGGAATTTTCGTTTTAAAAAACACTACAATAAGCATATATTTACTAACTAACATAGAAAAATAAAAGATTCAAAGAATAATATTAAATTATTCATTGTAATATACGAAAATTCTTGAGTATTCCGGCTTTAATGGTGTGCCCGTGCAAACTAGGAAATAATCTAAGCCTAAATGATAAAAAATAAATATTGAAGCTTCGATTATATGGTTTTAAGTAGGAGAAGATGGAGCTTGAGGAGGCACAACTAAATTTATGATATATCAAGCTAGTTGGGTATAATAAATATTGATTTGGATAATAAATACCAATTATTTGGGTGCTTTGTCGAGAAAAACTAAGCAAAATCGCCACTGTTGAGTTCTTAGTTATGTTTGAACTGGTAAAAGCAGCTTTTACAACATGATGGCCTCAAATCAGCAGATGAATGAGGCCATCATGAAAGAGTAAACGGTCTCGTTTGTCATGTAAAATGGCTATTTGGCAAGTAAATTTTGTAAAATATTTTATTTTTCAGAGAATGCCAGAAAATATTCGTACAAATCGAATTAATGATATAGCAATGCATATTGCTTAAAATAAAGTCAAGTCCATTATTTATTTTCGTGAAATACTGCTAAACTTCATTTACGTCATTATCACCTCAGGCAGTTCAAAAGCAATCAAAGTTCGCCAAGATTTCAAAGATGTCCCTCTCCTTCTTTTTTCTTCTTCTCCTCCCTTTTTCCTTTCCTTCCTTTGCTTAAAAATTTTATTGTTTACAAGAACCTTATAGAACTTAATTGAAGGGTGTGTCCCTTACATGTCAGAAGTGTCCAAACGTCATTTTTATGTGTCCTAGCTTTACAAAACCCTGCAATTTTCTGGAGAAAACTCCTATTTTTGGTCATTTTTTGATATTATTTTGAACAAATTTGAGATCGAATTTTAGTGGATATATGTGATCTGTATGTATTATATTGATGAATGGCTGATTTATTTTTGACTTTTTTTAGACTTTTCGGATCAGATTTCACAAAAAACGAAAAAACTAAAAAAACTGAATGCTTGGACACATAACTTTTACTTTAGGACACTTCTACGAGGACACATGCAGATACGTAATTTCATTGAAAAATGTTATTGATGAAAATTTAGATTTTTTATGACAAGTTTTGGTTAATGAAAGTTATTCTATAAACATCCTGCAACATTAAAAGTATTGCCTATATGTTTCAATATGAATACAGAATTATATGAAAAAGAATCAAGGAGATATATCGCTATTTTATAAAAAATAATGAATCGATGGTAAAAATGAAAATCATAGGATTTGTCATATAAGACATCTGCTATAATGTAGATTGGCAACAATTAAAGACAAAAATAAGACTATATTTTTTTTGAAAATGTTTTTCTTTCGTAAAATCCATTTTTAATCGAAACCTTCAATATGATTACATATGTATGATGATAAAAAGCTCCAAAGCGATAATTTTTGTTAAAAAATTTTCGAAAATAGCTGTAAATAATATATAGAATATAATAAGCCTATAATATTTTTCATCACTATTCAAAAAATAAAGTATTCAAAAATTTTTGAAAGTGTTATACTCTGTAACATATTTCATGTATTATTTCCCAAAGTACGTTTTCTACTTTTTCAAAATTATTTGTAAAGCTCACGATCGTATTTTTGAGACCACTATATTTTTGAAAAACTTAGCATACAAATTAAATCACTCCAAGAATAATATCCAAAAATACAAAAATCTCGATAAACATTTTACAAACATGTCAAAACCTCCGACAAAACCGCAAAAATGTGACAAAAATGCCTGCTCCAGTAATGAGCGATCTTTTCATGTGCATTTGCTTTATTGCAAGTGTCTCAAAGTACGATGCACACAATGCATTAGAATGGGCGGTCCAAGAAGGCCACATTCAAGAAGATGGTTTTATTAAAACTAATCCAAAGCAATTTTCATACGAATTAGCAAAACAATTCAACACTGAGATAAATACAGATCTTTCCTATAAGAAGCGCGACAATCATTACGTTGTTGTCGATAAGCAAGGAAAAATATTATTCGATCCAACGAAGAGATTCAATGAACCAAATTCAGCATTCTACGAGAAGAAACCAGAATATAAATGCCGCCTATGGAAGCATCCAATCTACATGAAAGAACGTTATTGCGCAAAATTTATTCGTACTGATGAGCAAGTTGCAGAAAACTCTAAGCCTCATAATTACGAATGCACAAACTGGAAGCTCATTAATGACAAACCAGTTTGCCAAACTTTCAAAGCTCTTTAATCAAATATGTTTCAAAGCATTTTACTGTTATTCAAAACTACATTAATTTTCTTTCAGTAAACATATTTAAAATCTTTAGTACATACAAATAAGCTTTTAGACAAACAAATTTAATTTGAATTTTGAGAATTGACAGAATTCAATAATAAATCAGTAGGGATTATCTCATCCATATTAATTTCGTTTTTGAGAGTTGCTGCAAGCATGTTCATCTGATATTTAGCAATTTTTCTAATATTTGGCGAATCATTCTCTGTCACAGCTTTTTTGACGTGATTTGACATATTGGAAACATTGTTAATTACTTCATCGAAATGATACATGTGAACAATTTGTTGATTCACGCCAAATGGCTTGATCATGTCTTTAACAGCTGTTTTTTCAAACTTTGAATCTCCAGACTTAACTAGATGCGTGTAAATCATCGGAAAGATTGATGAATCCGGACAGAATGAGAAAACCATTGTTAATAAGTCTTCAAAATATTCGTGCTGTGTTGGATTAACGCAAAACAGCTTGAAATAGATCTCAATGATTTCTCCGATCTTAGATTCGGCCGGAATCATATTCTTTGGAATTTCATTTTTGATAATATCAATAATTTCTTTGTACGCTGCCTTCTTTATATATGAATTAGATGGGTCCAAATATGGCGCCAACATCAAATTGATCGATTTCATTGAAGCAAGAATGTCAGCAAAAAGGTATTTTTCATCAAGAAGTTCACCAAGAACTGTTCCGTCACTCTCTTTGCATCCATTTCGAAACGCGTAATAGATTCGTGATAGTGTAAATCCTGTATTCATAATCACATCTTTCTTCGAATGATAATGCAATAACAAATTGAATAATTGCTTCATATCGTTCATTTCAACATGGGTAATCTTCTTTTGTGGGTTCATGAACAACAAATTTTGAGCAGTCGATTCATAAAATGAATCTTTCATTTCTTTCGATGGTTGGGATAATTTTAATTGGACGAAATGACTGTAGTATTCTCTCTGCTCGCGAAGAACCGATAGCCATTCATCTTGATTTAAAATATCTTTGGACGAATTCGGGAAAATCATAAGGAAGAATCTCCAAACTATAGACTTTATCGTGGAGTTAGGAAAAGATCTGTAAAAGCTACTGGCGATGAGCGACTTTTTATAAGCAATTGCTAAAGGGAAAAATCGCTCAAAATGTTCCATAATTTTATCTTAATTATTTTACAAATATTTTATTTGACAAATAATCATTTTACATGTCAAAATATTTCAAGTGCTCCAATAGTCTGTTTAATTGAGGAATATGCTTCAGCTCCCATTCTCATGTGTTTTGGAGCCAATAAAATTCGATTTTATGTGGATACTTAATATAGTTCTATTGGGAAGAGTCGTAAAAAAAAATGAATTAATCGTTTTCACTAACTCAAAAATTTCTATGAGGTATTCAAGCTTGTCACATTGTTAAAAAGCTAAACGTTCAAAATTGTCGAGAAATATTTTTCTGACCAATCAGTTTTGCTTGACATATAATACGTACAACATGTTGAGAACTATAGTATCATAAAATATATTAAAAATAATACTAAACTAATATTTATCAGAAAATTTTATAATGAGTTCAAAATTAAAAATGTATATGTAATAGGGTGAATGGTATAATGGTTAGTATTGTTGATTGTGGCTCAATAGATCCGTGTTCGATTCACGGTTCACCCAAATTTTTCCTTTTTACAAAATTCTTGACATGGCAAAAATTTAAAACCTTGACATCAATTTTATTTCGGATTTAGAAAATATCAAAACAGTAGATTTGAAATTTGAATTTCAAAAGATTTTTTTTTTCATTTTTTCGATGGATTATAAAAATAGTGATTCATCGCTAAATGAGGGCCTTTTGGGCAAAGTTTTCACTGTCGACACTGCAGCAGAGAGGGAACTTAAGAAGGCCAACCTGTATTACATTCTCAAATTCCTTGTCGCGGCCATTTTTTGTTTCATCTTCTACAATACAGGGTCTACATGGATCGGAAAGATCATTAAGACATACTACAAGTCAGCCATTGACATAAACATCTCTTTGGTCGCAAGAACGACACTTGCTCTCGCTCTCTGGTTCGTATTTCATTCGATTATTTGCGTTTACAATCCAAATCTCACCGACTCTTGGCAGTTCATCTTCCACACATCGTTCTTGTGGGCGCACACACTTATTTTCATCGCTATGTGGGTTGGATGCTGGTTCATTCCAGATGGCCTTTTCAACTTCTATTTGAGCGCCGCAAAGTTCATTTCCTTCTTCTACCTGCTTATTCAGATCTTCTTCCTCATGGAATGTTTCCATAGCTTGAATGATAAATTCTATGATGAGAATAACGTCAAATGCATCGCTTCTCTCACAGCTGTGTTCTCTATTGCAGCTATAACAGGATTCGGACTTGAGTATTACTTCTTTTGCCTCAAAGGATGCGAACTCGAAACAGGCATTGTCACTACAAACTTAATTTTGTGCATTATCATTTTCCTCGCTTCGATGTTCATCGAGCGCGGTTCTATTTTCACAGCTTCACTCGTCAGCTGCTATGTTGCTTATCTCACTGCTGCTGGATGCATGTGCCACGCTGGCTCATGCACAAGAATCAACCAAACAGCTGCAAACGTTACATTCAGAGTTCTTTCTTCACTTTTCACCCTCGCGTGGATGACATATTCCGCTTTCTCCGCTACACTCTCTTTCGACGCTTGCTCATGCGGCGAGGAGGACAATGACAAGCCGAAGTTCTCACTCTCCTTCTTCCACGGAATTTACGCTTTCGCTGCTGTCTATCTTACAATGATTGTCACATCATGGGCAACAACAGGATCTGCCACAGAAACAGTTGCTTGGACAACAGATAAAGGAAAGATCTCAAGATGGGTCAACTTCTCAGCAGCTTGGGTCACAATCGGTTTGTATATTTTGATCCTCATAATGCCATACCTCTGCCCAGACCGTGAGTTCGATTAATTATTGTGTTAAAATTCGCAACTTTTTAAAACTTTTTTCCATTATTAATAGACAACACATAAGTCATTTTGTAACATCAAAAACATAGAAATGATAATGAAATCAAAATGATAATTCATAACCGAAGATAAAGCATTCTTTGTACAATATATAGGCAAAGTGACAAATGATAATGAAATCAACTGAATTATTGCGAGAGTCTATTGAATATCATAACGTTGATGATTCAAATAAATCGATTGTTTCAAAAGATAAAATGTGAAATATCGAATGTTGTTTTCATGGCAATGAGGATCGAATTTAAATGTTTTGAAAGGTTAGAGTTATATTTTTAAAATAATGAAGTGAATCATGAAGTCTGAATATATTGAATCAAATGATTTATTGACAATTTATTCAAATTATGATCTCAAAAAATATTCATTCAAATAAATCATGCTTCATCTTTCACTTTCCATCCACAGATGATCTAATGGTACCATTAGTTGCTCTACATCACAGAGATCTGGGAATTGTATTATAAAACTCCTTCTCCGTCAACTTCAACTTTTGTTCCTTGTTCTTATCCTGACAAAGTTTTCATTTATTCATCAAACTTCGACACACATTAGAGATTCCTGTTGAAATTGATGCAAGGCCAAATCTAGAGTTCCTTCATTCAGGTAGCAACTTTTATCGATGCTCATCTAAAGAGATGACAGGAGCTGTAGGAATGTATATGACATTAAAGCAGTTGTATAAAGGAAATTCTGCATTCATGAGTGCAAAACCGATGGAAAGGGTCATTTCACATTCACTCGGATAAAACAGAATTCATCTGATCTAAATATGCTTAACGAGGACAATATATAACAATAGAGCTGTTGAAAAAGGAGCTTCAACAGTTTCTCCTTTAAATTGAAACAAAAGTATAAACGACTGCAACACAGCGAATTTGGTTTCCATTATGTATTTAGAGTCATATGAAGACTTTAAAAGTTATTACTGCGGTTATATAGAAAACAATGCAACAAAAAATATTTGCATTTATTCATTATACGTCAAATTGACAGCAAAATGACAAAGTTAATTTGCCAAAATCTTGACATAAAAAATAATTGAAACAAATATCAACTTCAGGTATCGACTAAAGTTGATCTAAGATGATAACAGATTTTGGGATTTCATTAGAGTTAACTTTTGGTAAAATTAAATTATGATTTTTGGGTAAACTTGAAACTTCAATGATTTGCTTATGAATCTTAATATTGAAAAAAGGGAACAATTGGTTATTTTGCCAGTTTTATATGATGTAAATAAGAACCAAGAGGTACTTGTTTATGTGGTAGTGCTGGCAAATGCAGATTGTGATAACTTTGTAATCAGGTGAATGATAAAATTGGCCTTTGAAATCGATTGCTAATAAACTGATAAAATAGTGACCGCATGAATCAGCTCCTGTTAAAACAAACTTAACTGACTTGCAGAAGTATCCTTTAGTTAAGTTAAACAGTTTTTTTGTCATTCATGTTGCAGTAACTATATAATCCTTCAGAGTTTGGACAAAGAGTTTTATCGTTCACGCGATTATCAATCGTGATATATGACGAATCTTCCATGCATTCGACTTTCCAGTTACGCATACTGTCATCATCGTTGGATGGAGACATGAAACTGTATACAGTGATAAATAATATTGAATTTACAAAGGTGAATAATATGTAAGATCCAATACCTGCTTTAGATACCCATCAGTTCTTATGTTCTATGGTTTCTATTATTTTGTCATAAGGAAGCATATTCGCATACTCATAACTTGCTCTAACAGAAATCTGCAAATAGTCACGAATGGGGAAGGATCTTTTGAACGCATTGTAGAATACACCATACATAGAGTACTTATCTGTTGATGTGGATTCAATTACCACAAAGAATGGTTAAATATTGATATTCAAAATTTGGAAAATGAAAATTGCCATGTAAAATGAATTTTATATGTCAGAAATATTTCTTCATCACCTTTTCTAACATAAAGAATATATACAATCCTTTGAAAAAGAAAAATATAATAGCTTAACAAAAAGAAATTTAACAGTAATAGAAAATGACTATAACATGATAAATTGTGAAAATTCGAGATTTTCATTTTCATTTTGAGAACAAAAAATTGAAGAAAATAATGGCTAAGATGATTTTTGACTTATATTTGAAAAAATAATTATAATAAAACATATTTCAAAAAAAAAATGCCCCAAGCCAGAATCGAACTGGCCTTCCATCCGTGTAAAGGATGTGTTCTAACCGATATACTATTGAGGCTTCACAATTTTTTATCTCTCGCAGCCTATAACAAGAAACACTAATTTTGAAAGAAAGACAGAAATAGTTGAAATATTTCATCAGAAGTCAAAACAACCAAAACCAATCTCTACTTCACGTTACAAACCCATATCTCCAATATTTATTTCTCATGATGATCAAATTAATTTTCATGATATTTTTACCCATTTTAGACATAACACTGATTTTTCACTGATTTTCTATTCTTCTTTAATAACAATGTCTATATCCATCTTTACAACGTTAACGGGCCGCTTTTCTATTTTTTTTTTTTGAGTGTTGAGCGGAGACATTCAATTTCATTTATTATAAAAAAATGAGTGCCATTGGTCATTTAATGTTCCCACGTGGTGCAAAGTTCTCTCCTTCACTCAATGGAAAGATTGCTGTCGCCTCTAAAGTGATGAAGCTCGCTTATGCTGATTACGGACCTGAAATTGGTTTATGTTTCAACGGCGGTAAAGATTCAACAGTCGTGTTAGATTTGGTACGAAGATTCCACGAATCCGCAAAAATTTCGACTCCTGTTCGTCCATTCTTTATTCAAGAAGAACACGATTTTCCAGAAATAAAGGAATTCGTCAAACAGACGGAGGAGAGGATCGGATTCAAGATAAGGAAGGTGAAATCTAATACTTTGAAGAATGCAATCGAAAAAATTGTCGAGGATTACGGCATCGGTTCATTTTTCTTGGGACAGAGGAAAACAGATCCAAATTGTTCATTGATTAAGGAGTTTGCAATCACTTCTGATGATTGGGTCCATGCAATGCGTATTTTCCCGATCTTAAATTGGACATACAAAGATATTTGGGAGTATATCGATACACTCGATATTCCTGTCTGTTCACTGTATTCGAGGGGATATACATCGATCGGAAATTCAAAGAACACAGTTCCAAATCCAAGACTTTTCAATCCAAGCACAAAAACATACGGACACGCAAGAGATCTCCACAATCCATTTGATGAGAGACTTAGCCGTATCGATATTCAGTAATTGAATATCTATGCGTCCATTAAGTCAAATAATGATACAATCATATTCGCGATTTCATTGTGTGTCTTATACTTTATAGAATTTCAAAATAGTTTCTGTTAGGTTCTAATTTTTTAATATTTTGTTCTGATTTTATCAAATAAAAGAAAGACTATTACGTTTGCAAATGTTTTATTGCAATCAAAGCATTATAACACAAACCTCTTCATTTCAAAATGCATGTTATTTAAAAATATGCCAAATAAATTCATTTTATATGGCAAAATCGATATTTTGTTATGTAAATATTATTTTTTTGAATTATTTCTGTCATGTAAAGAACATCATTAGATTTCTTGATGATTTTTGCCATGTAAAGTTTTTCTATCAAATTTTGACATATAACGTTCAATTTTGAGAGTACAGTGCCTTGTAAACAAATTTTATTTGACAGATACTAAGAAATATGACATAACTAAATGTACAGAGGACCCCGTATGAAAACGGCGCCATTTGCGCCATTCAACAAAGCTTTCCTTCCAGAAAGTATGCTTAGAAAGTTCGGATTCGTGAAATCTAATGATATGCCTTACGAACGCTCTCATGCCGTGAGATCAACTCACCAGGAGTTTTACAAAGTCGTTCAGGAGTCAATGTTCGGTTCAGCGAACCACAAAGTACTGCGTGTCGACCCTCTTCGTGAGAAAATCATCATTTCTGAAACAGAAAAAGGAAGAGGTGTTTCATTCTCTTTCTCTGAGATCAAACAAGTAGTCACAGACGATACAAATCCTGCGCACGTCACTGTGTATCCACACGATTCCTCATATCGCTCGATGCAATTCACAATGGAATCTCCTGAAGTTGCTCTTGCGTTTACACAAAGATTGGAGACCCTCGTTCAGGCCAGAAATATCGGTGACAGCTAATTTTATTAGTAATAACGCTGAAATAAACTTGTTTCATATATTTCGCTTTTGAAATTCGCTATTATTTTATGCATTTATAATCATTGCTTGTAATATAATATATATTTCGAAAATCCTTTAAAAATTTTCAAATTTTATATTTTTTAAATTTATTTACTCATGGGGAAATTTTAAGTATGCATTTATATATTTTGGGCTGTGTAGTATTTGCATTTGAATGAATCGAAGAATCTAGAATAATTGTTGGAATTATTGAATTTTGGTCAATAAATTATATGTTCCATATATCACTGAATATGGACTAATGATTAATTTCGATTCCATCATTTTAATAGAGATATTCAGGATTTAATTTAGTAGAATGTCAAATTTTTCAGTCCTTATTATTTTATCAAAGTTACAATGAACTTACGACTACTCAAAAAGTGGTGAAATCCTCAAATACATCTGTTTGGTCTTCACGTGGTCCACGCAGGACTTTCCTAATCGACAGTTGAAGAGAACGGACTTCATGGAAGAAACGAAGAAATATCTTTACCAAATCTCAGGAAGGATCGTTGAATCTGTCCCAATGTTCTTTGTTGACACTAATTTACACAACGCAGGCTTCATGAAAGAAGAGATGAATTCATTCAGCAAATGGATCATGAATTTATCTCCTTTGACAAAATTCAACGAAAATGTATTCTGTGTAAACATCGGAGGCTCAAAAACATTGGAGATCAAGAAGGATGTTTTCATTCGCAACGAAACAGAATTCATCAATCCGAACGTGAAGCATATCTACTCGGCGTACAAGGACATGCGTCGATTCGTTTTCACGCCAAACAACGGTGAAGATCCAACATACACAGAATGGGAAGACATCAACGCAAGAAGGTATCATGTTGATACAATAACAACTGAATACTAAAACGGAGTTATAGTCGGCCAAACACAACAGAGAAGAAATATCTTTAACAATAAGGTTAATATACACAGAGACATTTCTAAAAATCAGATCACCGGAGAAACAACTATTTCAGATTGGATCATCGACAAAGAATTCATGGAGTTTGTTTCCAAAAGAGGAAGAAGGTTCTTCAGAAAAGTATGTCATGAAGTAGAAAAAGGTCTTTGTAGCATTGGTCACGCACCAGGAAGGTTTTTCAGGAAGTTAGTTTAAACTTTTTTTGCTTTATTACATAACTATCATTACATAGAGATAAATAAGATTAAATTGGCTAATTTTTGTGCTGCAAGTATTAAATTTGCAATCGAGAAAAGCTCTGATAGGGATTGATGCAGAAATTAGTTGCTGACGGAATTCTTTTGATTCGTTCTCAACAATAATTCCACATGATAACTTCGAACATCCAAGAAATGCATTTTCTCCAATAGTTTCAACACAAATTGGTATATTGATGCTTGGAAGATTAATACATCCTTCAAAAGCGCTTCTTCCAATATATGTGACGCCATTATCTGGAATCAATATCGTTTTAAGATTTGCACATCCAATACATGCACTATCAGCAATATATTTCACCTTGTATGCTAAAGAAAAGTAACTTGTTGGCGAAGCTGGCGGGAAAACAATCATTTTCATTTTCTCTTTGTTATACACTACTCTAAAATCACTAACAAAGTTAATAGCATTAAAATTGCTTATTTTTGAGAATAAAACACAGCCATCGAATACTCCATAGTCTATCGTTTCAAGAAGTGATGATTCTTTTATGATTAATTCGTAAGGAACCGACAATCCTTGAAACATTGTCTTCCGAGTTCAATGACAGCATCAGAAAGGTCTATCACTGATATATGTGTGCCTTGAAAAGCTTGTGGACCGATTGAAACAATGTTTGTTGGGAAAGTAAAATCATGAAGAGAGGAATATCCATTAAATGTGTAAGAAGGGATTAATCCAGGTCTAAATATTGTATATAGGTTTGCTGAAGAAAGAAGTCTTCTTGATGTTGTAGATTTAGAATCAAATGTTACTGAAGTCAATCCGCAGCTTTGGAAACAACCGATTGCAATAGAAGAGACTTGATTTGGAATATTAACAAATGCCAAACTTCGGAATTCAGCAAAAACATAATCTCCGAGATTAATATCTGATGTTGTATTAAAAGTTAATGCCCTCAATCTGGAACATGTCTAGAAAGCATAATTATTAATAGTCAATATAACTTTCGATCTAAATTCAACAGAAGTTACTAAAGTTGAAGCATAAGCTGATGCGTCAATTCTATTTAGTGCTTCACCAAATATTATTTCTTGATTCAGTTTTGTTTGATAAAATGCATTTTTACCAATTGATTTGATCATTGGGAATTCAAAGAATGTCAGAAGATTACCGCAATTCCTAAATGCATTGTCTTCGATGTATTGAAGTTGAGAGTTTCCTGAACATTGAACATTTGTTATTGTTGATTTATCTTGTTATTGTTGTGCCACTCTCAAAGCACTGAGAAATAAATGTACTATTAACGTCCATCAAAAAGTCGTCTTTTATAATTATCAGCGAATCATTTTCAAATCTAAATTGAGCTTTTGGAGACTTCGAAATAACTCCACCTCCAATGTTTTTAATTCCTTGAGGGAGATAAATATCGATTAAATCAGGACACTCTGAGAATGCATAGTCAGAAATTATTGTCACATTTGCTGGCAATACAATGCTTGTAATTCCGGTTCTATAAAATAGATTTGTTGATATTTCTGTGATTTTTGATGTTAATTTAATATTTCTAAGATTACTTATACCATCAAAACTACTTTCACCAATAGAGGTTATGGAATTTGGAAGGGTGAATGAACTAATGATGGCCCTTAGAAAAGCATATGATTGAATGGAAGTGACAGAATCTTGTAAAATTAAAGTAGATAAATGAGATGCACAAAAAGATCCAAACATTATTGTAGTGACAGTATACGATCCAGTTATACCAGAAGCAAAGTAGTAAAGTTTAGTTCTTGATTTATCGTAAATTACTTTATTAGAGTCTACAACAAAATTTGTATTTTGCGGATCAATATCAATTGATTCTATAAAAGTATTATATTGAAATGCAAGACCATTAATATCATTAATATATCTAGAAATAACAATACTTGAAAGATTGCTGTTGAAAAACATGTTCAACTTAATGCTTGTTATTAAAATGTTTTTAAAGTTCTAATGAATGCAAGCCCGGACACCTCAATATTATTTACGCTTGCTGGAATCTTTATCGAAGATATAGATGTATATGAGAAAGCTTGAACATCGATTGTTTGAAGATTATTTGGAAGAATAACACTAGAAAGTGATGAACAACTTTCAAATGCACTTTTTTAATTGATGTCAATTTTAGGCTAAATGTTAAATCAATATTTGTTATTTTGATACACTTATAAAATGCAAATGAACTGATTGTAGTAAGGTTTGAGTCAGAATTAAATTTGACGCGACTTATAACATCTTTCATAGCTTGGAAGCAATAATCTGTTGAAGAAACTCCGTATATTATTTCGCATGCAGATTTGACGACAATGCTCGGCGTGTTGGTGTCTATCCAATATTTGAGTAATTTGTCGTTATTTATGTATGTTTCGATCCATCAACTTATGTCACTTTTAATCTTTGATTTTGCACTTTTTGACCATTTCCTTCTGTTAAGAACTGATTTGTTCTTCATTACTACAAAGCAAAGTGCTGAAAAAATGCCGATGCATCTATATATTTCAGAAACATCTGATCTTAAAATGTTCAGAAAATGGTGGAGATTTTATGACGACTCTTCACCAGATGAAAAACTTCTTTCCTAGTTATACATTGTTGAAATTCTTCTTTAAACCCATTACCATTCGTTGCTCGATAAACATGCGAAAATTATGTTTAATATTTAATGAAATTGAGGGGTGACTAACATGAAAAGTGACATATGAGGATAATGATTTTCAACATCATATTGAATGCAAAGCATTTTTAAAAATCCTTAACGGTAATAATATAGTAAAAAAGATGTAATAACTATTTATTAATATTATAACTTTTTCGGGTGAGCATAGTTGAAAATATGATTCATTTTTTCAATGTAATTTTCAATAGTTTACATGTTAGCAATTTCAATTATATTATATCAAATAATTAAACATTGAAAATCCTTAATGCTACATTTAGCAAACATCTTTGTGAATGTGATCTGCTGAAATCTAAGCAAAAAGAAGAGTTTTGATATCAAAACGAAATCGAAATTATTTTTGACAAGTAAATTGTCATCATTAGATATTTTTCTTTACATGCCAAAATTATTGTTGAAGAAATTTTTGACGTGTAAATAAATGTCAAAATTTTTGTCACTTTTACGTCCATTTGCGTTTAATAATGGATGCTTCTTCGGTCGAATTAGCGGTTCAAATCGCGCAACGGAAGAAGCATCACCCAGTGTACTCGACGTCTATCGTCGTTGGCGGCATTTTAAAAGAAAATCAGATCCTTATCGTCTCAACTCGCGGATTAGAAATTTTTCACCAAGAGAAGAACAAAATAAACTGGATGAAAAGCATCCCGTGGCTGAGTGTTAGAAAAGTCGCGTTCAAGAATAACAAAGTATACGTTACATTCGACAAAGAAGTTCTCGCAACAAAATTTGTTTGCCAAAATCCGAATCAACTGTTCGGCGCAATCTGCCATGCGCTAACGCAGACACAGACAACAAAAGAACTCAGAACACTCGGTGTTTCAAAATATGAATTGGGAATTCAACAACAGACAGGAATTGGAATCATGAGTCGCCTTCAGCAGTTGTTGAAAATCAGAAGAAATAAGATTCCATACATCAATGTTCAGCAATTCCGTCAAGCTTTAATTTTTAATGAATCAATTTTAGATTTGCGCGAGTTTCCGAATCCAGAATACATTACTCAGTTTGCTCTCGATGTGCTGCCGCTTGCAACTAACTTCAATTCAGTGATTTTTCCATATATCGAAAAGTTTTCTGATTTCCAGTTATTCATTGATTATATTCCTCATATCAAATACGCAAATCACTTAGAATTCAATTGCAAGCGTGCTGACAAGTTCAAACACTTTCTAGATGAATTCCAGAAGAAGAAAAGAACGCCTTGCGGAATTTCGATAAATGATCAAGAGTTACCAATGTCTGCACTCGAAGGACTTTCGCAGTTCATTGGTGCTAAACAAATGACATCATTAGGACTTCACACAGCATTTTCAACAAAAACATTCGAAATATTGTATAAAAATTTCTTCACACCTGAAGTTTCAGCATCACTTGTAAGTCTTGATCTCTCAAACACACAAGGAATATCACTACCATCGTTAATTCCTAGTTTACCAAAATTATTGCATTTATCTCTCCAAAATTGCGGACTTCAGATTGATGAAGTATTTTCGACATTGTGCAGTTGGACTTCTATGAGCGGATTGCGCGTTTTGGATCTGAGTGGAAACGCCTGTTCATCGTTATTCGCAAAACAA
Organism: Trichomonas tenax; assembly: GCA_023091735.1. Taxonomy (NCBI): domain Eukaryota; phylum Parabasalia; order Trichomonadida; family Trichomonadidae; genus Trichomonas; species Trichomonas tenax. The sequence continues at coordinate 98,122 of JALKBU010000052.1, forward strand.
CTTCCATCATCTCTTTTCACTTTAGTTTTGAACAACATTTCGTGGGGAAGCGGATGCTTGGCGACAATGATCAGAATATTATCTACTCGAAACGCTTATGGCATTGATATCTCTTTATCTTCAGCAAACGCTGATAATAACGATTGGATGCTTTGTTTCCAAGAAATGGAAAATTCGCTCTACACAGGTGTTATCAAATTCGTTTGGGATGAAAACCCAGTCGACTACAGACTGTTTGACTTCTTGCTCAGATCAACAGAACTCAAATGGGCAAGTTTCGGCGGATGTTTTTCACCAAGTGATGTTAATGAAATCGAAATGTTCTGCGAATTCGTTTCTCTTTGTCCAAGCTTGAATCGTTTATCTCTTGTTGGAACAGCCACAAGATATATTGGTGAAAGCATCTCATCAGTAATAAGAGCAGCAGCAGGCAACAAATCCATCAAGATTTTAGATATTTCTAATAACAGAATCGGAAAAGGCGCTTTTTCAGTTCTCAAGAATATATTTTTAACGCAGTCAACACTCGAAGTTATTGACTTTGATGGCGCTTATCCAGATAATTCAGCAGATCTTGTTGATCTGTTAGAGACAGCTGCAAGGTCGAACAGCAAACTCACAGTCAGTTTCCCAGTCAATGATTTTAATTTCTTGATCAATGCTGGAAAAATGGAAACTGATGTTTGCGACAGAGTTTTGTCTTTATTCAAGAAACCTCCACAGAAAAGTGACTCGCAGAATTCAAACTTCCCATTCCCATCATATTCTCCATTCTTCGATCCGTTCTACGTCTACAGGCTTGAAAGATTGCCGCCATTCCCATCATATATCACAAGGCCTGATACCGAAAGAATGAAGAGGACTCCTCCAGAGCCATTCGTTCAGAAGACACCGGGATTGCAGCGCAGGTTAACGAAAGTTACATCGAAGCCAATGATGTCATTCAAGCCATCACCACAGAAGCAACAGCACCTTTCACTGTCGATGCTGTTGGAAAGCAGCGAAGAAGACAGCGACAGCTTTAATACGAATGATCTTCAATTCAAGTTCTCTATCAACGATATTATGCCGAACTTGAAGCGCCAAACAGAGCAAAGCAAAGTTCCTGTGTTTAAAGCGAAGAGCATCATCGAATCTCCAAACAAGAATCGTCCTAAACCAATTATCACAGAAAAACCAGTGCCGTTAGAAACAACCGAATCTCCTGTCTCAAATAGTAACCAATTCAACTCCAACAAATCGCAAGACCAAAACGAAACTAAACCAGAACTTCCTCCACTTCCGAAGCCGCCATCACCGAAATCTCCTAAATTTGTGAAGAGCGAAGAAAGCGAAAATCAAATGCCTCTTTCGCGCAAAGTTAAAATGGCGGCTTCAATCGATGTGTTTAACACTAACAACATGTCTCAGTATGCTTCTAAAGTTCCTGTTCCAGCATCTCAATACTCATCAAGAATTCCATTATCTGCTTCCAAGAGAACAATGTCGACACCTGTTTATAATACAAATACAGCAGAAAGTTCTTCAGAAGAGGAATACGATGATTATAACGATGCTACAACTAAAACACGAAACACAGCTCGAATTCCTTTCGAAGGAACTTACGAATACTATTCAGACGATGACTTCGAGGAAGAGGAAGAAGACGATGACTTCTTCAGCACACCGACAAACTCTGAAGAAGTCAACACAAACGAAGTGACAAAAACAGTTACACAAACGAAAGAATCGAGATTTACTGACGCTGACATCAGAGGAGATTACAGCGATTATTCAGATTATGGCCAAGAAGACTATTCAACGTATGGTTCTGGAACTGTTTCAGGAACAATTTCAACAATAAAAACTTATGAATCAACGACTGCAACAGCGACAGCAACTGCTACTCATCAAAGTAATTCGCCAAAGTTCATGGATCGAAAGATCAATCTTCCCCCACCTCCTAATCCAGTATCTCTTCAACCAATAACTGTGGCCAGATTCGAAGAGCGCCAAGCACCTCAGAAACCGGTTCCTTTCTCACCGCAGAACACTATATCCGAAGAGATAACAACATCAAACATGCCAAAGAGAGTCCGGCCACAACGAGGACAGCAAACAAGCTCTCCACAGGAATCCAGAACTTATGGCTCTCGCGTTAGGAATAATAACAACAATGCATCTCAATACGGAAGCAGAGTTAGAAGACAGCCACCTAAAGAAGAAGAGCAGAAACCAAAGGACGAACCATCGCAATACGGCAGCAGAGTTCGAAGAGATAATGACCAACCTTCGATGTACGGAAGCCGTGTAAGAAAACAGCCGGTTCAACAAGAGAAAGAGCCACCAACGAATGTCAGCACTGGCTATGGAAGCAGAGTAAGAGGCTCAAGACTTCAGAAGCCTCCACCAGCACCAGTTGTCAGGAGTGTCAGGGAAGACACTGATTCGTCATCAGATGAACCACAGAGGCCGCCACCTCTACCTTCGCCGAAGTCAACGACTCTCAATATGTCGACCACTGCATCACCAGCGCCACCTGTAAGAATGAGAAACTTCAAATAAATAATGTTTGTATTTTCATATATATTATATCAAAATTCATTATCATTCATCATGAAATCGCTCAATATTATCACTCTAACATCTTTATTTCAATATATCTCTTTTCTTATTGGAGATATTTCAAATTATAAATTAAATATGAATATATTGTTAATTGCTTATGAAAGATATCATCTATTTCAAAATATTTAATAGACTACACTAAATATAATGATAAAATTGATATTTGGAGAATTTGGTTCGATAATTAATATTTTGAGACTTTTGTTATACAAAAATCGCGTTTATTGATGAAATATATTATAATTCGTGCTATAATAAGTTTTAATATTCTTTTGATATTTAAATGATTAATGATGTCATAATTGATGTTCACAGCAATGAATAAAGCAATTTAAGATCAAAAATCACTTCAATACGATGTATATATGATTGTGTAACTATTAAATATGTTAAATACCAAAAATATTGCATAGGTATCGATAAAAATGATGATTTTTGGAAAAGTGAAAATTATCTTTTAGCAAAAATGTGACTCAATAATGATTTCGTTGTTTATTAACGCAGCATTGAGTGTTGGTGCGTCGCAGATATTCAAGAGAATATATTACACTCACAGAGTGAAGGTGGAGGTCAGCGGATCCGCTCAACAATACATAAATGGATCGAAACAATTGACAAAGCCCGAATATTCAATTTTGCCATTCGACAAAACATACGACTGGTGCTCTAATTGTGGAAAAACATATGATGACCATCCATGGATCACATATTATGTTGATGGATTCAAATTCAAGATCAACGGCTATTATATCCGCTGTGGATGCTGCTACAACGGTTGCTGCTGTGAGGAGTATGGATATTGCTTCGACTGCTGCCTCTACAGTTGGGCTTTGCAGACTTCTGATGACAATAAAACATGGACAGATATTCACACGATTAAGAAGGACGGCTCTATGGCAAAGTGCAATGAAAAGACTTATAAGTTAGATAAGGAGTACACTGCGAAGTATTTGAGAATCATTCAGACTCAGAACTGCCCTGGATGGCATCCATGCATCTCTATTAACAGAATTGAATTCTTTGGTGAAATAATTGGTGCTAACGCTGTTATCGATGAAATTCCATCATTCAGCGATGAAGAGGATGATGTAAGTATCATCGGACATATATCAAAATCAGCTTATAATAAATAATTTTTTTTCTAATATTAAAGCAATTAACTTTATAAACAACAACACTAATTAGTGATGTAAATATTATATTACATATTATAAAATCAGCTTATAAAAACTAATTAACTTCAAAAATCGAGTCTATCACAATTTGATGATGGGGATCACCCACTTCTTAAAATTAAACCGTGGGCCATTCACCTTGAACAATCAGTTGAATAAAAATAATATTTACTAAACAACAACATTAATGCAAATTACATTGAACAATCAGAGAAAAACAGTCTACCTTCGTGCTTTTCCTCTTGCATTCTTTGGTAATTATCAGTTACTTTATTGAGAAATTCTTCGAATGCGAGAGTGTGCGAGAAAGCCTCGTAAAACGGTCTTTCATTCGGCTTACAGCTTGTAAGGAATAGGTCTGTGTTGAGAACTGTTATTGCTTCCTCTTCTGATTTATCGGTAACAAAATATGGCTGAAGTTCCGCTGAAAGTCTCGGCGGGAGGTGGTTCATGAAGACAGAAAGCACAGAGTCGACTAAGAACGGACTTGGAGTGATTTTCGGTGGATCAAGTTTTTTCATTGCTGTTGGTAACACAAGATTCGATGACTCTCCGTGTGCTGAAGCTTCGATAACTAAGCCTAATTTACGTGCGATTTCGTCCGATCCCGGTAAAATTGGCAATTCTTCTGAAATAATTTCGTTTTTGTCAAGGTCAACAATGACATCACAGTCGAATTTCTGGCCCATTCCGTATATGTATGGTGTTGGTTGTCCTAAAACTTCGTTAAATGATGTCGGTAAAATAGGCATAATTGTAGTGGTCGAAATAAACGGTTTGACTAACATAGACGCTGCTATTACACAGTTTGAAAACCTTTCTGGGAACTTTGAGTATACTAATATGTGATAATCGAGGAGTAAAGCTGTATATAACTTGACTATGTTAATAGTAGACAAATGTGTCAGCAAGAAAATGAGTGTTGGGTACGCAAGGCATTGATCATCGTTGTGTGCAGCGGGCCAATTCAACGTGAATTTTTTAGATAATTTAATTGGCTGAGCATTGTTTGGATCTATCGAGTAAAAGAAGTCCAACAGTGTAAAGAACACCTTAGGAACTTTAATTCCTTCAGCAATCGCGAATTGAGGAAATTGTTCATCGAATTTCAATGATTCGATGCAAAATCCGTGAACTGACGGTGTCTTTGATTTGTAGCCTGGCAGATCTAACGGCCTTTCCTTTCCGCAGACGAAGTGTGCAAGAAATGTCACAAATTCCGCGCAAGGAGAAATTAACTTCGTTTTCGACATCAAACATATCGCAAACGGAAATTCCGAAGAGTAATTCGATGCAAAGAACGGTATCTGAGATTTCGATGGACAAACAATGACGCAATATCCATAAATCGTTTGAGTCATATTATTCAAAAAGAAAGGAAAAGCAGATTGTATAATCCCCTTAGTTTTCTGTGACGCAGCGATCTTTGCGCCATTTGGGAAACATAATTGACAAATCTGGTCGTATTCTTGTTGTGTGCGCGAGATTCCTGTTGACGGAAATTTCAAAAGAATTCGTGGATTATATAGATTTCCCTTCGTGTGTTGGTTTGCCTTAATTATATTCGGAGAAGGCGGATCGAGCGCGTTTCCAAAAATAATAAGTTCCTCGTACATAGGGAATTCGTACGTAGCAAGGGAGAGGTGGCTGAAAGTCGGTGAAACACGCTTACTTCGAATGGATGCGAGCAAAGTTTCGTCGAAATGACATGATTTCTTCTTCGCACTCATTTTTAAGAAAAACTGACAAAAAATATTTATATTCGAAATACTTTATGATGAGAGGAGCAATAATAAGCGAAAATTGAGTTTTCAATTTTTGTGAGCTTTGATAAATCTTCATATTTATATTCAGATAAATAATATTACCACATATCAATAATCACTTTGAAAAATTGAATTGAAAACGATTAAAAATACTTTTCTTGATTTTTCAAATTTATTGAGTTTTGGAACTTTTCAAGTGGTTTGTTCACTCTCCAATCTTGTGAAACTGTGCTTAGACATTGTTTCATTAGATGATCATTGATTTTTGATCCAAAGCCCTTCTTACTCCCTTCCTCCCAATTTTTTTCGATAAAATTTATATGGTGTATTCCATGTGGCGTGGGCAATATGCCCTATTAAGGACCAAGCTTGGTGACCCTAAGTTCTCGAGAAAATTGGCAAATTATTATATATTTGATTTCAAATCTGACTTTACATGACAAATATGGCATAACTGTTAGGCTCAATACCGACAAAATCAATGCTAGATTTGAATCCAGATATCATTTTTTTAACCTTTTTTTTATAAACATCATGCATTTTATGAACATGCATTATTATTCTAGTTAATGTATGGGTGCACATGCATTTGCATTGTTCAGGAACATTGTTTTCTGCCACCCAAACAGACCTAACCCAATAAATAAAATCAAATTATTGGAAGTTCATTGATGAGTTAATTGATATTTTGCTAATACTTATGTACAAAATGAAGCCTTCAATAGTTCTCGATGTCTTCTGTTAATGTAATTCGAATGAAAGAAAAATTTATTCGATGTGAAAATTGATCAATTTCTGGAGGATCTTATAGTATTCATAATACAATAATTCATGACAATGTACAGAAGTATAACCAAAATGTATTCTATGAATAGCAGAGGTAAATATAGTATCTAAACAAAAATACATTAACTTTTTTGCTAACAATGAAAATATTTGGCGGATATTATTACTTTCGATTCAAATAAGTGTGCATTTTTCAGCGAAACCAAAATAACAAACAAATAATATTATGATGAATTATTTTATCTCTTTTATGCCATATGACAAAGAAGTTAATTTTTTGACATACATCAAGTGTTCAGCCCACAACATGCATACACAAAGCCAATTATTGTGGGAGCTATGCATCGTATCTCGATACCCAATAGATAGAAAAATCTGTAAAATTTCTTAAAATGCCGAAGTTTCACCACCAATTTACCTATTCCTTCATTGATACTATTAATTAATGTTGAGTATATTACTACAAATCAATAATGTATGTATATATTTTTAGCAAATATCGCATATATAGTTAAAATTAATTAAATCTAATTCGTATCTCCAAAAGTTAGGTTGCTGCAGCATTCATATTACAGCTTCAGGTTCATGTCTATACTGGCACTATACCTCAGAAAGATAATGCAATAAAATTAGCTACAATTTTTTTTATATATAATGACTAAACGAAGCTTATGAACATATATAAAAGTCAAAATAATTATATATTGCTCGCTTAATAATGCAAAATTCCGATTTTTCAAAAATCACTATTAACTTCAATATAGTCTTGATTATGAATTTCTAACTGATTCAATACATATGTATATCTAGTAGTTAAAAGAATTTTTATGTGCGTTTAGCTGTTACACAATAGGACATAAAGATAATCTGAGCTTTTCCCATCCGAGTAATAACCTTAAAGAGTGAGAAGGTCTTTAATAAATATATTATTTTGAGTTGGTGAAACCTTTTAATGACAAATAGATTTCCATTGGCTTGGATATTATAACATTAAGTCAACATTGGATGAAATGATTCTTTTGATCCAAATTTCTGTTAAATTGATAAAATTTTGATATATGTAAATAGAGAATCTGATAGTTTACACGAAAAATGATTGAAAACACGTTTGTTATATAAAGGAATTTCTAAGCAGCCATTATCATAGACAGTTTCATCTGATGAACCCGTCGAGTTTTGAATGAATTTTATAAACTAAATTGGATAGTAGTATATGTTTGGGGGTTGGTTGACACTTTTTGTAACTATATATAGTGGGGACAATAACTAATATATATAGTGGGAAAAACTAAGTTAATTTTTTTATTATTTAATTTTTATTCTTACATAAACAGCAGTCAATGTCGAATATAAAATGTGACAAAATAGATGAAAGAGTTATTGAAGACGGAGTTCCTGTTTATATTTTAAGATTTAAAATTTGATGTTTTAAGTTAACGAATGTGTCAAGATTTAAAATTTGATGTTTTAAGTTAACGGATGTGTCAAGATTTAAAATTTGATGTTTTAAGTTAAGTTTAATAACTAACTAAGAAAAGAAAGCGTAAGGATTTTATGACTTCGAAAATTCAAAAATTATTTTTGAGTGTTTACGATTAAAATTTGATGTTTTAAAATTTGATGTTTTAAGTTAACGGATGTGTCAAGATTTAAAATTTGAATGAAATCGTAAATACTCAGAAATTAAGTTTAATTTTTAAAAATTTATTTTTTTAATAAATCTAAAAGTAAGCGAAAATGTCAATCCAAATTTTTGATGTTTCAAACAAGATACAGAAGCTAATGGACGAACATAAACAATTTGTTCTCGCTAATAATTTCTTACATAAAGAATTTACATTAAATGAATATCAGCAAATGATTAAAGATATAGAAGAAAAAATGTTAAATCCTCCGGAAGACAAAATAAAACCAACTGATGAATTCACTACTCGTCAAATGTTAAAAGACGCTTATGTTAATTTGTGCAAACGTGAAATAAAATTATTAAACAGAGATATGAAAAGATTAAATGATTTCAACTCATTTATTGAATCAGAAAAAATCAAAACTTCTAAATATCCAAAATCAACGGATGATGTTATTAGAAATATGAAAGAGTTTATTAACGAAAAGATATCGTATTATCATAAAGACCTAATTTCTTCTTATTTCGACATGTTCGTTGATAAGGTCAAGAAATTAACAAAGAAAGATAAAAATTATACAAAAACTATTGAAAGCGTTTACCGATGCAAGAACTCTAAAACAGCAATGAATATAATATTAAAGTTTATGGATTCAATGAAGAATTCTTTAATAAAAATGTCAATGAATGTTAAAAATTCTGAGCCGTCGATTGAGTTTTATAAAATGGAATCAATACTTAAAAGTCAATGTTTGAAATTAATAGAGAAAATACATTACGTAATTTACAAATTCATTGAACAGCAAATTAATTATATAGATGATGAAGAGGAAATGAATGACTCAAAAGTTGTTAAATTATATGCCGAATCTTGTATAAGTCAATTAAATCAAGTGATGATGAAAGAGTTACCAGAAATATTAAACGAAGAATTTATGGTATGTGTGGAGGATAGAATGGAAGATTTATCGTATATTTGGAGAAATCAAATAGGTTGTGATTTCGTAAAGAATAAATCATTAACTTATGAGGCGCATGGCGCCAGGGGCGAACGGGCTTTCAGCCCTGAGGCACTTCGTGCCGAAGCCCAAGAAGATGGAGAAACTACAATCGTTGAAATTAACAATAAGCCATTAGTTGCTGAAGTCATTGAAGTTAAAACTAATGATAAAAATAAAGATTTCAATTCATTTCTCGATTTAATCCCAAACGAATCCGTTGAAGTTAATGAATTAACGGAAATGTATAATAATTACTTTGGCGTTAATATTTCGTCAAGAGGTTTTGGAATGTTAAAATTAGTTAAAGATTCATTTACGAAGGAATCAAAAATAATTAAAGGCAAAAGAGTCACAACGTATCAGAAGAAATAAGACGAAACACTAAAATTTTAATCGTAAATACTCAAAAAAATTATTTTTGAATTTCCTAACTCATAAAATCCTTACGCTATCTTTTTTTAGTTAGTTAGTTATTAAACTTAACTTAAAACATCAAATTTTAAATCTTGACACATTCGTTAACTTAAAACATCAGATTTTACGTATACAAGGGAGTAAATTCAAATCTTGACACATTCGTTAACTTAAAACACTAAAATTTTACGTATACAAGGGAGTAAATTCAAATCTTTACGTATAAATTAACTTAAAACATCAACTTTTACGTAAACAAGGGAGTAAATAAGTACATTGAATTATAAATTAACTTAAAACATCAACTTTTAATCGTAAACACTCAGAAATTCAAATCTTTACGTATAAATTAACTTAAAACATCAACATATTAAATTAAAAATATATTTTTATTACATTATAAATGAAACCTTCACTTGGTACTATGTCTGTGAAACCAATTATTGAACATAAAGGTTCTCCTTGGCACTCAGTGCCCTACGCTACTTATG
>JALKBU010000539.1:0-34405 GCA_023091735.1 Trichomonas tenax
GTTTTGATGAGGAATATGATAGAATAGTTGATGACGTCAATAATAAAATCAAATTATATAAAAGTATCGTAAAAGATAAGGCGCAAAAATTAACTGAAGACGAAAAAGGAGAATTTAATGATGAAATTAAACGATTAAGAAAGGAAATAGATAATTTGCCTGAATACGTTGAGAATAAGATTAAAAGAAATTATTATAAAGAATATCATCTTTATCCAGAAATGAAGGAAGAATTACCGAAAACAATATTTATGCTCGAACGATGTAAGCACGAGAACGAATTAGCAATAGCGGATTGGAAGGAAAAATGTTTAGAAAAGGAGAAGGAAGAAGAACGTAAAAGATTAGAAGAATATTTATCGATTCCTCACAATAATAATGATGTCATAAAGAACTAAAATGATTTTGTTTCGTTAACGGTTCAAAGTAATTTTTCGGAGTTATTGGATGAATATTATTCTATGTACGAAAAGTTATTTAATGATTTAGATAAAGAAAAATATTCTAAAACTTTACGTTGTGTATTCGACGTAAAGATTTCAAAGAAAGTCATGAAAATGTTTATTGAACATAATAAAATTATTGAAAATAGATTATCGTATTTGATTAATTACGTTATATTTAACGAAACAAATGAATTCCAATTAATAGAGAATGAATTAAAGAAGTCATTAAGCAAGTTCATTAATGATCACTTTATGAATATTAATCAATTCTTACGTCGAGCTTTAAACAGACTTGAAAAGAATATTAAACCATTTAATTCCTCAACGGCTTTAAGGACATTCGCTTTATCAATAATTACACAAATAAACCAAATCCTTATCGATGAATTACCGAATACATTAAACCAAAGATTTGAAGAATATTATTTATCGTTAAAGGAAAAATTATGTGAATCTTCAACAATGCAAAAACCATAATCATACAATATTTTATATGTTCCTAATGTTTCGTTAGCGATTGGATCAAGTAGTTCAAAAACTTTATCAACACCTGTTACTTTATTTAAATAATTATTTATATATAATTCATGATCTTCTTTTTTGATTGTATTAGTTCCATATGATACATGCTTTAAAGCTGCTTTAAATTTTTGTTCGTCAATTGGTGGAGATAAGAGAATGCATGGATAAGTACTCTCAATAAATTGTAATTTATGATTTTTGATGAATTTTGTGCCTTCTTCTGACAACGTTTCATCAAAATCACCGTCTAATAAATTTTGTGTTGATTCTTGAAAATAATTTTTATATCGTTCTTCATGTGATTTTTGAGTTTCTGATTCTGAGACTTGGATATTCATTAAATCCTCTATTTCATTTTCAGTATATTTTAACTCTTTAATTCTATTATGTATTTCATCTCTTAACTTTTCCAACTGTTCAATTTCATTATAATAATATTCATCGTCATGCCTAGGTTCTTCATAAAATTCCTCAACAGGGGGAGGAACAACAATTTTAAAGGGTTTTATCTCAACCTTTGGAATCTCAGGCTCAACGAGCCGTTTTGGATAAAACTTCATTATTGATTGCTTATTTAATGGTCCTGTATATTTGAAATCATTTAATGATTCAGCGAGTACTTTAAGATTTTGTAAATTTGATGGATATTCTCCTTCACCAAAATCATTCATTATTTTTGATACTTCTTTCCCTGTGAAACCTAAAGATCGTAGGTCGAAGGTTTTAATACTCATTTATACAAAAATAAAAAATAAAATTAATATTTAACATTAAATTTTGAAATCGTAAGAATTAAAGGGAATAGAAAAAATAATTTATACAACCTCCTTTACAATTCATACATTACCTATTCATGTGAACAGTCCGGTAATCTAATTGGCACATTCAATTTGCAAACTTGTGGAAATGTCAAATGAACTAATTTAGGCTGTCGGAAATATTAACTTAAAACCTTCAAAAATGGGGTCATAGGTGGCTTTGCAAATTTTGGCAGCCACCCCCTACATATACTACTTATTCAAACAAAATCAGAAACATTTGTCTTCGGTCGAAATAATTTAAATGAAAAGCTCGAAATTTGCTTAAAATATCCATCTAGAACGTGAGATGACTCGAAAAATGACGAACATCAAAAAATTTGTCTTCTCAAACTGTTTTCAAAAACCCACAATACAAAATTCAGATCGCTTTCAATAAATATTTTGATACATAATGATATCTAAAAATGTAGGTTAGAAATATAAAATTTTTTGTGACCGTGTTTAACCGCAATAACCGCAAAATCAACACAATATTCAATACTTTGTGTAATTCAATAAGTTATTTTATTTTAAGCATTTTATCGAAAATAAAGGACAAGAAGGTAAAGAGCACTAAAGGTCTTAAGCAAAAGTGGACCTATGAGGAAGATCAGGCACTTGTGAATGCTGTGTCTGAGCTTGGGCTAGTAAATTGGAAAATTATTGCTTCCAGAGTTAGTGGACGTTCCTCAAAGCAATGCAGGGTAAGATGGATTGGAAAACTCAGTCCAAATAATAGTAACAACAAATGGACAGTCGAAGAAGACGAAATTCTCATTTCGCTTCACGTTGTCTTTGGTAATCAATGGTCAGCATTAAGTTAATCTATGAATGGAAGATCAATGATCGCCGTAAAGAACCGCTGGAGTTGCCTTGTAAGAAAGGAAAATAATAGAATTCATTCCGAACTGAAACAATTAGAGGATGAATACAATAAATATTACGCTATTCAGATGCAGCAACAACAGCAGCCTGTAGAGGAAATCAGCAATGATATCTGGCGTGATATAGATATTATTAGCGAGAATATTCCTCTCTCGTTCTAGTTTATAAATTGCGATTAAAATTATGTGTTCTTCTTATCCTCATGGCTTTATTTTCATATAATATTTTCCAATTTTATTAAAGCAAAACGACATTCTGCTTGCATGATAACACAAGGAATAGAACGCGAATGCAATACGTTTCTCCAAATTCAATTTATTCATCAACAATTTTCTACAAAGTGTTTTATTTGGATCTTTATAATTGACATTTAATATCAAAAACATTCGTGGTATCGTTAGGAATCAATTCCCAATGGTAAATCTGAAATCTTATCAAAAAAAATTAATATTTTCAAAAACTTGAATTTACATTTTGGTAATTCAATCAACATATCAACTGCAGCTATATTATTTAACCGTAATCAACAAATATCAAACTTCATCAATAAGATATAAAATCGAATATAACACAGAAAACAGACACCTCGCATTAAAATCTGGTCTTCTACAATGCGGATATTTCATAGACAATGTGCTGAAGGTTAATTTTCATCAGTAATTTTTTGTGATTAATAAAAAGCGCTGTTGTTTACTGATATTCATAATATAGAGTTTTCTGAGTATAGAAACGATTAATTTTAACATTAAATGTATATTTGACTGTAATTTTTTTGATGATTTATTATTTAAAAAATTCCACTAATCGGAGTTATAGCGATACACGGATGGTCGATGGTCATCTATTGATGAATATCTCGAGGCTCGATTTTGAGGTTTATAATTTCAAAAAAAGTGCCACATGTGTGGTGATATTGAGCAATTCGTTGGCAATTTGAGTGATTTGAAAGAAAGGATATCGAATGAAGAAAAACTCGTTGTTCTTGACTTCTTTGCATCGTGGTGTGGTCCATGTGTAACATTATCACAAATTCTTCCTTCAATACGTGATGAACACAAAGATGTGACCTTTATTAAGATAGAGGTCAATAAGAATAGAGAACTCGTTGAGCATTTCAATGTTATTGCAATTCCATATTTATTTTTCATCAAGAAGGATTCAAACGAAGACAGTTTCACCATCATTGACGAAATGATGGGAACTAACATAAGCTTTGTCAAAAAACACATTATTGAATATAAATTCTAAATTTCTTCTAATAAATTAATGAGATATACATTATATCATACCATAGAAATATCATAAATATAATCTAATGCGTTCGAAGTTATTTGAGTAAAAAAAATTCAATTGGATCATTATATAGCTAATTAAGTTGCTTCTAAGACATCTACTTAACAAATTACACAGGCAATAACTATGAAAATATTAATATATAAAGGAAACACTTTGTTTACCTTTAAGAATTGATTTGATCTGATTTGTTATTGAAAAATAATATTATATTCTTTAATAAATTAACAAATTGAATAAGCATAAGCATTGATGAAAGAATAATGAAACAAAATGATCTGTTACAATAAACAATTTTGCGATATTATATATATTTTGGAATTACTTATTAAAATAAAGCCTTTCATTACTAAAGTTCAATTAATTAGCTGATGAAAATACTATTGATGATTAATATAAACAATGCAAACAAAAAATTTACTCCATAACAAATATAGAATCCGAACCATCAGTATTGGTATCAATTGTATACGATGATTCGAAAGAGAACTCTTCAACATCTTCATCCTCAAATTGTTCATGATTAATGATGTTTTTCATCTTTTTATAAGATCGAATCATATTAACTATCGTCAAAACGATTGTTATAACAACAATTATACTTCCAGTTGATATGTTAATTGCTGCTTGAACTTTTGGAACTTCTGTTTTAATATATTGCGTCTGAATCGGCGGATGCGATTCTGCAATCTCAGGAATATCATCTCCGCGAACAATCACATTCGGAGGGTCTTCATATGACCCATCCCACGTTGCTCCAGGGGTAGTTGCAATCGTTATAGATGGGAAGTTATATGAGTTTGATGAAGAACTCGATTCTGATGATGAAGAACTACTTTCTGAACTTGAAGAAGAACTTTCGCTTTCTGAAGAAGATGATGGAGAGAATGAACTATCGCTTGCTGAATTCGAATTAGATTCTACAGGTTCGACAGTTTGAGGATTTGCATTTGAATTTGAAGGCTGAATTACTGGAGGATTTTGCGTTGCTGCAAAAGTGACTCCCGGGGTTGTTGCAGGGGTTTTTGATGGAGTTGTTGTAGGTGTTGTCGATGGTGTTTTCGACAGAGTCGTTGACGGTGTTGTTGATGGTGTTGTCGACGGTGTCGTTGATGGTGTTGTTGACGGAGTCGTGAAAGGTGTTCTTTCTGGTGTAGGAATTGGTGTCCTTGGAAGATTAGAACGATCATCTTGATCGTAATATGCATCATCGAGCAATTGGCCTCTATCTACTTCTGTGAGTTTTACAGGCCACGCGGAGATATCTGTCTTATTAAAGAATAATGTCATTGGCAGTAAATCCGCAACATAAGATTCATTATAATAAGGATCCCAACCAAGTGAGAAAGAACTGTTTTCGTAGACGAATATTTTGTATTTGCTTTTTTTATCAACATATTGCTTCAAACTTAATCTTGCAAATTTCGGAATTAAAAGAATTGCGAGTTTGTCGGGCGTGCTACTGACTCCAAATCGAGTCGCTAATGTTGCCGGATTGAAATTTGTCTCTGTTGTTACGATTGTTTGACCAAATTTGAAAAATGTATAACCGAGACGCACGTGAATTGGTCGCACAATTGCTGTCCTCAAAAGAACAGTAAACTGAACACCGGAGTGAATAATCTTTCGCATTTCATCCCATGTTGCTGTTATCCAATAAGGATCATCCCAATCTGCCTGATAGTTCTTGCGCAGTGAGTACTTTAAAACGTCCTCTTGCTCAAGGTTATATGCAACGAACCAATACGAATACGTTTCGAAGCTCGGCGAAGGAACAATGAAAGCCACTGGCTCCGTGCAGGCATCTTCTACAGTGATTACATGGCATTTACCAGTGCCGGAATAAGTTGCATATGAAGAAACCAGCGAAAAAAACAACAAAAACATTTTTGACAGGAAACTCTGAAAAAATCATGATTTTTCGTCGCGAAATATTGCTTAATAACAATACCAACGGGTATTTTACAATGAAATTTGTTAAATAAGATATGAAAAAAAATATTATAATTCATTATAGAATAATATTATTGCAATGTAAAATTGCCAACTATCAAAAAATTGAATTTGCGTATCAAAACGTAACGAGCAAAATTGCATCTGCTTAGCATAGGTAGTTGATATCTAATATCAAAAAATTGAAAGATGCGGACAGTAAATCGAAAATGGTCGACATAATATGAGCAGTAATATATCGCAATTAAAAAATTGAAATAACGATTATATTTTTGTATTTGGTGTAATATTTATCTACATCAAGTATCAGATATAAAAAACGATTTCTTTTAAAAGTCATGACTCAATTTTTTCGCATTTTTCATGACGTAAATCGATCGAAATTCCGAAATGAGGCAAAACCTGAAAAAAATACTCAGAAAAATTTAAATACAGTATACTTAGACTTAATATCTATGATACAGACAGTAAATAGATAATAAACATCAAATAATGTCAAATGTAAACATGTTGATCAATTGAATTTTTCAAACTGGATTAGGGAGACTTTTCATACAATTCTATAGTTCACAAAAAATAAATATTTCATTTTTTTAGAAATAAAATTGTTAAATTACCATGTTAGAATGATATTCTTCAATTTCTAAAATTTTTGCATTATTGATAAATTAGTTAAGAAGCTAATATCAAATGGAGTAAAAGACCGAGACATTCCTGCCGATAGGAATGAGTTTCAAACTCGAAAGAATGAAGGTATGAAAACTTTCGACATAATTATTTTCGAATAAGTAAAGCTTTTCATGTTTCTGGTACGATAAAAGGTGTAGAATGAATTGCTTTATAGATCAAGCTAGTGAGCGATTGAAAAGGTTGGAGTGTTTATAGCGAAAAGAACGAGTAGCCTTCTTTTTGGAAAAAGTGATATTAAGGTTTCTGACATTTTAACACTTTACAACATGCAAAATGTCAAATGTATGATGTAAAGTGTCAAAAATGCATTGTGTCAAAATCCTTATTCAACACGAGAACTTTCAAACTTTAACGATATCAAAAACAATTATGAAGAATTGAAAGCATTACTGAAACAGCAGGAATCAATAAGTCGAGCTTTATCAATAATGTTAAATTTAGTTGAACATAATCCCTTAATCATTAATAAAGTTATTGTTGCCCCTCGTGATGTTTTGATTGAATTAATCAAATTATTAACATCCACTGATGAAGTTTTGTTTAAAGAAGCTGATCCAGAAATTGGATGCATTTTTTCAAACGTTAAATATAACATTATTGAAAAAATTTACATAATCATAAACAATGAAACATTTAATTTGAAATATTCATTACCCGATGTTATAAAAATAATGGATGAACAAAGGATTTCATTAAAACTCGTCACTAATTGATTTGCGACTTAAACGTAAGCTTCGTCGCTAACTAAAATCTTTTATTTTTATTAAATGACTGAATCAAAAGTAAGTTATACCATAACTTCAAAAGACCCAAACAATTATAACGTAATTCGTACTAACCTACAACCTCCATTAACTCAAATGTGTAAATTAACATTAACTGGTTTAGCAACAAAAGCTTGTTTTATCCTTATTGATAAAAATGACTTTATTGAAATTAACTATAAAAAATACTCCTTCATCGACGAATATTCAGATATTATAACTGTTAGTTTTTCTGAAATTTTAAGTTCTTTATTATGTGCAGATTTCAACATAACCATAAATCAAACCGGTTGTTTAGTTATAAAATCAAATGAACGGTTTATTATAAATTCAATGAGTTATAACATAAAATTAATTTCAGGTTTTTACGATTCTGCATTTCCATTAAGGTCCAAGGACTGCGCAACCAAAGGTTGCATATCAACAAATGAACTAAAAGCCCCGAGTATTGGTTTAACTTTATCAACTCCAGTTCTTTACATAATATCAAATTTAACGGCTAAGTGTTACGATAATAAAGATAAATTGTATTGCGACTGTAAAATATTAATGAGAATTAATAATTCATTTACAGCAAATTATCCAATCATCAATACAAACATTGAATTTTCTTCTTACCTCCCCGTTAATTCTTTATCAAATATTGAATTTAGGCTTGTTGATGCCAACCTTCACGATTTAAAATTATTATGTCCTATGTATTTAAGTACAACCGTTGAATCTGTTAAAATCGAAGATGAAATTTTAAACGAACAAACGACAAATTGAATTAAAACATTTATTTTTTCATCAACTCCCTCATTTATTTTTATCATCAATTTAAAACATCATTTTTCATCATTAATCTCTCATTTCCTCAAATCATTACCTTAAAACAGTCAATTTGTTTGTCCAATTCTGTATTTTTGCCACAAAACTCACGATATCATCAATTTTGCCCCATTTCTTCATGCTTCCACATCAAATCCATACCTTATTTACTCGAGTAAATCCCTAAAAATCTACCAATTTCATGAAATTTCATTTTTTGGTTCAGCTTTTTCAGAAATGCCCTAAAACTCACGATATCATCAAGTTTACCCCCATGCCTCATTTAACTCGAGTAAATCCCCAAAATTTGAAGTTTTTTATGATTTCAAAAGCTAAACCAAAATTCCATAAATGTTAAAACGCGCCGAATTCTTGAAATCTTAACGTGAAAACTGCGTTCTTGTACTTCAAGCATTTTCTCACGAAGTTTTTTATTCGTCACTGATTCATAAACGGGAACACTTACGGGCTCAACTTGTGCTGTTGTTGTAACTGGTGGCTTTTTCTTTTCTTCTGTTGTTGTAGGTAATGGAACTTTTCGTTTTCTAACCTGAATATTTCCATTTTTGTTTTTTATTATATAATATAATGGATGTTGTATTCCTTTTGCGTCATTAATAATTATTGAGTTTCTTTCAGATCGACTTAAGTTCATATTTTAATCTAAGTTTAAAAAATAATATTTTTAATTTTTTATCCCATAATAAATCATGGATTGCGAATAATCCCGAGCACAGGAAGAAGAACGGACTAAAGCACTTGAGGTACAAAGTCCCGAAGCAAAAAAGAAAGAGGAGGAACAGAAGAAAACTGAATAAAACATCTTTTTACATTATTTTTTACCACTTTTGACTTCATATTTTTGAAAATTAATTTTTGACTCTTTCCCGAAAATATTTTATCTACCTACCTACAATCTCATGACAAAATAAATTATATCATATATTTAAAATAAAAAATTAACGCTGATTTTGAAATTTATGAAATCTTTAATTCCCTATAGAGGAGCGAGGGTTCTTTTCAAGAGCTTGACATTTTAAAAGTCATAAGATTTAAAATTAATAATAACTTTTGTTTTGAAATAAATGAAAAATTTAATTCGTACATGGTGGGCCCGAGTGTGCACTATTGACTCTGACAAGGTCTAACGTGTAAAGTGTCACATTACTAACATTTTGCAGAGCTGCGGCGCAGTCGCAGATTCTGCGAAATGTTTATTACTAACTTCATCAATCATTTCGGCAAGCTCAGGCGTAACTTTTGATGGCCTTCCATTCAGCTTGTCATACACGAAGCAGATTTTGCCTTCCGCAAGGCATTGTTGTACCTTGCGTATAGTGCGTGGATCATGCCCCTTGTCTCGAATCTGAGATGGGGTCGCGCCTGATCTCAGATCAGTTGCAATATCAGCACGAGCTTGCATTGCACGCGCTGAACGAGCGCGCTCAGGCTTCTAGAAATAATGATGGTAATCTATAATGGATGATAATTCTAAAAAAATAACATAAGGATTTAATATTTCTCAACAAAAATTATTTTAAAAGGTATTATTTCATAGATAAATAACTAGAAATTGAGGAGTATAGTAGAGTTATAATAGTAAAATAACGATATATAATGTGTGGATTGAATATTAATTCAAAGTTCGCCAACAAACAATTGTATCGATGCAGGATTTAGTAAATAATATATAACAGAAAGTTTACACACGAATAACAATGTTAATAAGTCTCAAAATCAGATTAAATGGTAAAATTAATTCAAACCAAGAATGAAATTTGGATATTTGAGTTCTGACCTTGTTTTCCGCTGTATTATCAACAGCTGATGGATATATAAGGTTTAAATTGATTTTCAAAATCTGCAAAATAAAAAAGTGCCAGAATGGAAATTTCTGCCCGAAGTTATTTTTTCGTTGGATTTAACGATGAGTGCATTGTCCGTGAAGGAATAAGGCAGCTCTGCTTCGGTGCGATTCCATTTTCAATCGAATTTTTAGAAGAAATCACGAAGAATTCGGCGAGAACAATTTTGTCAAGTTTATCGAAATCGAAGGAGCCTGTTCAGTATGTTAGATCTCCGGAGATTCCAAGTTCCGACCATTTTCATTGGTGTACATCGAAAATTGCTGAAAAATACGGCGAAGAAAATCAACATCAACATGATGATATCATTTTTTACGAGTTTTGTACACAGAAATACAGAGAATACTACACAATATACCATAATATTAAATCAAATTTTACGAAAGAGCCGATTTCATTCGATCTTTTATTAAAACTTTACAATGAATCAAGAAACCTCTTCATTTATTTAATCACACGTTATCCACAACTTATAGCTAACATTGATACTTTGGTTTTATTCGATTCTTTACATAAATTTGATTATGCAGTTTTTGATATCATTAGTGAAGAACTATGTTTGGTACAAGCAAGCATGGATATTCCTGAACAGGAGTTCCAAAATCATCTAGTTATTATTCAATCTGCTTTAGAATCGAAAAATCCAAATTTACAAAGAAATGTTCAAGATTTGCTTGGAACTTCCGAGTTAATCGAATCTGTACCAACTCTACATAACATACAACTTACAATTTCAGGAAACCAACATTTTGATGATATTTTTCTTCAGCCTTTGATTAATTTTCTCGATAACTTCAATTTCAAAGCAGCAAAAGAATACTCATCATATGCTCCAATCCATCTCGTTGCATCTTACATTTTAAGATTTCCAAAATTAATTTCAAATCGAGCTTTTATTGAGTCCACTCTACCACAAATCATCGAAACCCCAAATATTCCAGAGATATTTGAGTTATTTTTGCAATGCATTCAAAATGATCTTTTTATAACAAGCGAATTTTCTCAACTCACAGGACAAAGGATTACTTTAGAAGATTTAAGTTTCTATTCATTGCCTTATCTTGCGCAGCCTATCATTGATACAATAGCTATCGAAATGATTGAATTTTTGGCGAATTCAGAATCTTATTGCATTCCTTCTTGTGATGATGATTTTGTTTTCTTTGTTTCATATATAATCATCTCAAATATTTTAACAAACTTCGATCCACTGTTTGTTTCATCAACACTTCGATATATCGAGGACCCGCTCATTCTTAGATGGCTTCTTGTTGATATATTTTCATTGATGTTTATTCAAAACGATGGCCAATATATTTTCAGTTTCGAAAAAGTTGTTCAAATATTGAACATATTGAGTGAATTCCCTAACAACATGTGCATGAAATATATACAGCATGCGAAGAACAAGATCGAATGCTTCAGCGATAATATTGAGCTCAACAAGTTATTTGAACCGACAGAATCATTAGTTCATCCTCTTTTAATACGCAGAGATTGGATTGCTGCAAAAGCAATTTGCAGCATGGATCCGAAGTATGAGAGCTTCATTGAGCTATGTGAAAGTGTTGATTCATACTTCCAGAACTTAGTTTATGCACCGCCACTGTCATCAGAAGAAAACAAGAGAATGTTTGCAATCGAAATCGGCCTTAGTTTGTGCACAAAAGAGCACTTAAACAAAGCCTGTGAATATGACAATGACGTAAATCTTCAAACAGTAATCAACAGGAGAATTAAAATGAAAGATTCCGCATCAATAATCAGTCCAATTGAAATATTCAGGAAGCAATCAAATGCAGTGAAAGCATTCGATCGGACTTTTTCTGATAAAAATAATATCTTGAAACCATTTTCGAACATTGGAAATGGAAAATTTCTCAACAATTTCATTGATTTCATTAATGTTTACATACAAGTTGGAGCTTTAACGCCTGCATTGTTTGGTGAGATGCAAGTTATGAAGACAATTAATGGCCTTATTGAATCAGGGAAATTCGATTTAGCACTTGAGTTTTGCGGTGTTAATCACGTCGATTTCTTCAGTCTTCTTTTCGTTAATTACACAGCGAATGAAGCAATAATTAAGATGATTTCCCCAATGTTCCCTTTGGCATCTTTCACGATGGCTTTGACATCAATGAAACCTGCAGATCTTCTGAAATATCAGCAAATTATTGTTCCTAAAGATGTATCTTCAACGATGCTTCGATATTTCGAAAAGAAAGTTTCAAACGAAGAAGAAAACGCAGAACCAAAAGAAATTGTTGATCTCATTCTTTCCAACTCAAAAGAACTTGATGATTACTTGTATAACGTTGATCCAGAAACGTTGAAGCAGGCAGTTCTTTATGCGAAGAATCGAATTCCTTTCCAAAGATTTTCAGCGTTACTCGATTATCTTTCATGTTTCTGCAATGATACAGAAATACAGGATATGCGCTTGATGGTGATGTTCATGGGCCAACTCGAGCATCCGCCTTTATCTTTTAACGACGCTGTCGATAAAGTCAGCGTTGAAAAGAGAATCCGTGAATTGATACAGAAACAAAAATACAAAAGTTCTCGTCAGCTAAGTGAATATTGCGACTGCATTAATCTCTATATTAACCACGTTGTCAAAGAAATAGAGAAACTTGTTCTCAACAAGCAATCAATTATCGAGATAATGAAAGCATCATCAAATATGCATCACGAAATATTCAACAAAATCCCCAAAGAAAAATATATATTGCGCTATGAAGTTATTAAATCTTCTGTAGTTCTCTTGAACGACAAATCTCTAAGCCAGGAATATCTCAACTTGCAAGTATACTTCTTCATTCCAGAATCGAAGAGGCCGAAGAATGCAGATATACCAGAAATAATCACAAAACTTGCTGATATATTCGATATAACAGAATTAGAAAAACTTGCGGCAAACTTCCAACTTGATTTTTCAGCATTTGTTCATAAAGCTACATTGAAAGCTTTCGAAACAATTTCATTATATGGAGCTGATACACAAATATCTTTGCCATTATTGGTTCCACTCATTCGTTCATTAATGGAATTACTCAATCAATATGAATCATTTTCAAGGCACTGCAGAAAGTTTGGCGATGGATTTATTCCTATTGCTGCAATTCTCGCCGGTTTTATCAATGTCGATTGTATTGAACACGAAGACTTTTGCAAAGAAGTTATTATATTCCTTCGAGTTTTCATAAGAAGAATTCGACAATTAACAAGTGATGAAGAGAAGCATGAACTTGACGTTATCCTTGATCAAGTTGATCTTGTTGACTCTCTGCATTCTATTTCATTCTTCGCGAGATTCGAAATTCCATATGGATGCGATGTTCAATTGACTGATAAGAACTATGAAGATATATGCGCAATTTTGATGAAGAACGATTTTCTGGAGCAAAGTTTGTTATTCAGAACAAAAGGTTATTATGCACAACCAACTCAATTCTTAACGATGCTGAAGATCCATGAATATGATAATGCCAGGGATTATTTCATGAAATACATCAAGCAAAACTTGAAGAAGCAATATTCAAATGCGATGCAGGAATTCATATCATCTGTTTACTGGGCAATCAAAAGTCCTCTTTGTTTTGATGAAGAATGGATGAAAATACCATCTGCATTTCAAGAGCCAAAGAGCATGAAGAAGCAAATAGAATTATATGTTGCTTCCAACACTCCTGCATTCTTTCCTTCATGCACATCTGAGTGCACTTTCTACATCTCAGAATTAAATGGTTTAACACAATCAGTTAACTTTATAACAATGAATGGTTCGTTTGAGACATCATTTAAGATACTTCTCGAATATGGATTCGAATCTGATATGTTTTTGTATGGAATATTGATACCATCAATGACAGTTGGAAAATTCAACCAAATGATGGACTTCCTCAAGCGTTATGACGAATATCTGGAGCACAGCCAAGAAGCTCTCTCTTACTCGATTATATGGAGCAGGAACAGATATATGCACAGGTTAACTTATACACTTGACGTTCTTTTAGGAGATTTTGAAGATGCCGTTCAAATGGTGGAGTTATTATACTCTTCGGAAACCAAACCTGAAATCAGAAAGTCAATTATTGATAAAGCTTTTGAAGATATACCACAAGAAGTTTTATCTTTCCAGAAAATCGAATATCAAAAGCAATTCTTGAGGCTGTGCAAAGAAAAGAATATTAACATCAAACCAGAACATCATCTTTTCTTGGATAATATCGGTAAATCTCTTGCTCTCCTTATTGAGTATAAACAAGAGAATTTCGCGTTGACAGTTGCAAGTGATTTGAAGACAGATCCAACTCAAACGTGTGCGATATTGGCAACAAAGTTCAATTACAAGAAAGCTGCCAATTTTATTTCTTTTCTCCAATCATTTTGCAAAGTTACAATATTCGAAAACTGGGTAACTGCTCTCCTTAAGTCTCTTGATGAAAATCCAAAAACAAAGGATTACGTCCACAAAATTATATCAAATGATATCAAGTCAAATAAATTTAAGTGCCATCTTCTTATTCTCTTTGGGTTTAATGAAGAGGCAAAACAATTAGCTGTTAAATATAGCTATGAAGAATTCATTTTATTATTATCATTTTAGTTTGTTTTTATTAAAATAGAGCTTATTGATAATTTTTGCATCGTAAAAGCAAAATAACATCATACTGTGAAATACTCATTAATGATGTTATTAAATCCATATTTGAGTTTTTAAAATTTGAAGCCAAAATTTTAGGCTCATATTAGCTTGGTCAAAGGGATTTTAATCATCATAGGATTTCACAAAATAATTGCATTTGATTTACATGTGGAAAATTTTTGACACATGTTTAAAAAATTGTTCAAAATGAACTGAGTATTAAGAATTATAGGATAATAATATAATACATTTAAATAATATATAGTTATACATATTCTGAAATAATCATCATTGCTTGTTTAAAAAGTAATAAGTCTAAAAATGTTGATCAAAATATATGGGAAATATTTGACAAATTAATTCCGGCATAATTTTTATTTGTTAACCAATTCAAAGAATTAATATTACTTGTCAAATATTCCTATGAATACGTTGACTTTTCAATATTTCAGTCAGGGAAGTGATATGAAATTTGACTGAAAATATATCATCGCTGTGGCTTTGTTTCCCAATTTAGTAATTTTAGTCAAGAAAACGAAAAGTGAGATGATTCATTTTTTTTAATGGAAGGCGCACCAGAGAAACAGCCAATCCAGCGCTTCATGGAAGAGAAGGGAGACTCCCCTTTTCGCCGATCAAGAAAACCTTGAAAGTCTCACTGACATCCAAAAGAAAATGATCGCAATGAAAAAGTTCAGTCAGCTTTCAGACGAAGAGAGACAGAAATATTTCTCTCAACCATCAACGAGCAGTCCAAAACCAGCAACTTCAGGGTTTTCACTTGGTTCTACAATTAAAACAGCAAACATTTCAGCCTTACCAGCAAAACTAGGTAATGGTCCCAATGGATATAGCGGTTGCGGCTTATCAGCAAAACCAGGTTTAGGACTCAATTTATCTGGACTAAAATCTCTTGGTGGATCATAAAAGCCAGCAGAAAACCCTGATCAACCATTACAACCAATTCAGATTTTCATCCAAGAAAAATACAACGAGATTAAGACAGATCCAAACATGAGTGAGGTCCAGGTTCAGATCGCAGCAATGAAGCTTTTCCGCAATCTTTCTGATTCTGAAAGTGCCAATATATCAATGATCCTAGGAGTGTATGTTCTGCTGCAAATAAGGGTTCTGGACCATCACTTGGCTCTTCTAATGGTCCATCATTTAGCTCCAAGTTACAATTTTCTGGACCTCATAGTATGACAACCACCTCATCCTCCACAGCCTCATCTTCATATTCAGCAGTTTTCAGTTGAACATGTTAAAGTTAAAGTACCAATCTTTTACTTTATGGAAGAGAAAGGAGATTCACTCTTTAAAGATAAGTCTGGACTTTCAACACAAGGAAAGCATCTCATTGCAATGAAAGCATTCGCAGAAATTCCTCAATCCGAAAAAAGATAAGTACATCGCACTTGCAAATGGAATTAATCCACAACCAGCCAAAGATGATGAAAAGAAGAAGGACGAGGAGAAGAAAGACGAGAAGAAGAAGGATAAGAAGAAGAAATCCTCATCTTCATCTTCCTCATCATCATCTTCAGAAGATGAAAAGAAGCACAAGAAGCACCATCATAAGTACCAACCTTACATGATACCACAGCAAATGATGATGCCATCACAGTTTGGAGGCAGGAAAGTCAACATTGCATTGAAGAAGGGTCATAAGAAGTCTTCCTCATCATCGAGTTCCTCAAGCTCATCATCTTCAAGTTCATCTTCTGATTGAACTTTGAGTTTTTTAATTAAACATTAATTTCCATAACTTTATATTTAAATAACATAACATTAACTTTTAAATACGGGTGCCGTTAATAGTGAACTCATCAACAAACTGTGAATTGTTATAAACTCTCAACATCATAACATGGCGCATGAAAACCATTGAATTTGCACCTTCGTATGGTATAATGCAAATAACTTTACTAGTTGCGAGGTTCCATATTGTAATGTTATCCTTGAAGGCTGTTGCGCACACCATAAAACGAAGTGATATCGCAGAATGAAGGCATCCCAATTTGTAGAAGAAAGAAAGCGGCTGCATTGTTTGTAAAACGAATGCAATCACTTTATTAGAATAAGTAACTGCCAAAACAAGACCATCGCTCGAATATTGATGAGACCTTGGATTTGGAATCTTAATAATGTGATTTTCGACACAAATTTCATCTTGATCTGAATCGATTTTGATTTCAACTTCCGAAATTTCGTTGAGATCAACAGGATCATCGCCAAGTTCTTTAAACTTAGTATTAAATATTTGCTTTGGTGCACAACCAGAGTTATACCTCCACTCGATTTGGGAGTCATCATATGAGTTTGGATGATATGTGTTATACTTGGAAAGAGCATTTGCACCACGAGAATCAACGCCAAATATTAAATCAATCCACTGATTGATATTCTGGATTCGGCATTCCAAATTGATTCTATTCCAGCGCACATATCCAAAGCTGTTTAATATCTTTGGAGGGAATTTAGTTTCAATTAATTCTCCTTTGATTTTCAGGTTGTTTTTGTTTTCGAGGAATTCTGAGAAAGAAAACATTTCTGGGATTGCTTCATATGTTGTCTTCGGAGTAACATTGACTTGACTTTCGATATCAATAAAAATCCTTGATAAAGCATCCCATCCTCCATTCAACAGAAATTCAGCTTCAATGAATGGCGAATAGCGAAATAATGATCCAGCAATGAATTGAGGATTCGACAAATTTTCAGCATGATGATAATTTTGATAATTAAATCTCATTTCAAGGAGTTCTTTTGATTTTTCGTAGTCACTTGCAAGCTGTATTGGAACTGATAAATCCCTTTGTAGAACTCCTGTTGCATTCATAGAAACTCTTGGAAAGATCGGATACGAAGACATATCAGAGTATGATCTTTCTGCAGCAATATTAATTGAATTCAGTAATTCCAATACAGATACTTCTCTTTTGATTGCCTTTTCGATGAAGA
Organism: Trichomonas tenax; assembly: GCA_023091735.1. NCBI lineage: Eukaryota > Parabasalia > Trichomonadida > Trichomonadidae > Trichomonas > Trichomonas tenax. Next base: position 17,644 of record JALKBU010000539.1, read on the forward strand.
CCGAGACATCATATGTTGATCCTTCAATCAATGGAAAATCTTCCATGAATTCAACAATGAAGTTTCCGGAATTCCGAGAGAAAACTTGAACTCCTTTGTGATATTTTAAGAAGATGGAATAGTCTGGATCTATGATTAAGCATGGATGACTACAAATCAATGTATAAGGACCAAAATCGCCATCGAGAACGAAAGATTTGATTTGATTATATTCGACGTTGTCATTAAGGAAGGCAATAAAATTCAACTCAAATCGCGTATTCAGAAGGATATAATAAAGCTTTCCATCAGTGAAGATTACTGATTGAATGTGAGCAAACGAGCTCGTGAAAACACAGTTTGATTGCTGCTTTAGATTATACAGATTCCTTATTGTCGCGAGGACATCATTAGTGTATGATGTTGCGTATTTATGCTGCCCAAAGAAATATTTTGGTATCACACCCATAAAACTATATTGATCATTTAAATTTTCCCCTGATTTTTCATGCATCTCTTGCGTTGGATCCTGTATTTCAAGCTCGCTTGGTAGCAGAACTGAAGGAGTGACTGATATATTATGATAATGAGAAATTCTATATGACTTTGTCTTCTCTTTTAATTCCTCGAAAGACAGACTTTGTGAATCTGTGATTCTGCATGTGATATCGATGAATGATTGCATCATTTCTTCTTTTCTAATATGCTCATCGATCTTGTAATAAAGGAATTTCTGGAGCTTTCTGTGAACAACAATATTTCTTGCGAAGAAAGTGAATAAAGTGGACTTTGTTTGAATTAAATTATCTTCTGTTATCGGATAAATATACTGAGAGCAAAATTCGTTGAAAAACTCAACATTTTTTCGATAAACATCATCCAATTCGCCCATAAGTTCTGATGCTGAGTTAAAGCTTTGAATATTGTCGGCTTTGAGAATCTCAAAACAAAGAGGAATCGCGAATTTCTTTGCTAAGCTTTTGACTCTCAAAAAGAAATCATTGATGAAAGGAATTTCAAGAGGAATGTCAACTCTAAATAATCTAACAAGAATATAAAGAGCAAATTTGTATTTTGTGACATCGTTCACAACAAAAGCTCTTGAAACAATATCAAGAAACGCTTCAATGTATTCTGGGCTCATTTGATTCATTTGCAGCAAAAACCAATGAATGAAGTTTTGATTTTTGTCTACTTCATGCGCAAATATCGGCATCACAAGGCCGTATAAATTTCCTTCAGCATAAGTCTCTGGTCTCTTTATACTTAAGTAAATTAATGCACGAGATATGATTTTCGACAATTCGGCATTAATTGGCTTCTTTTGGAATTGATATAGGATATTGTGAATCACATAGTATACAACAGTGTTGTTTCCATACTGACAAATTATTTGAACAAATTGTTCTGTATTTTCGTTATTGAGAATGATTTTTGCAATCAGTTGTGCTATTTTCATTGTTTTGTCATGATTAAATAGCTGATTTTCGGGCTTGTTTTCTAATTTAATTTGATTAATAAATTTTGGAAATGATTGTTCAAACTTTCGGTGCAGATCAGAATCCTCATTTGAAACTGTTATATTTGGATAAATGCTTTGATCTGTATTATAATCCGAGATGATAAAATCTAAAAAATATGGAAGAAACTTTGATTGTATGTATATCTCAGGTACGTCAAGGATTATCTGTGACACAATTTCTATAACAGAGTTGAAAAATTCTGATATTGTGTCTGTAAAATAAAATGGAATTAACATTTCGAGAATTAATGAAATATAAACTGGTTTCAGCACGTGTAGCTTAGCAAACCTTTGATCAAACGAAAATTTGATACCAGAAACCAATCTTAGCACAACTTCCCACATAATCGCATCAAATGCATAATTTCTGAATCCGCGAGAGAGAACACTCAGCATTTTGAACGGCTGGTCATCGTCATAAAGCTGCTCTATCAGCTGATAAGAAAACATCTTTGAAACTAAAGGATCCGCAAAATACGTGAATTGCAATAAAATGTTTGTTGGGATTTGTTGAATGCAGCTTTTTGAGTCGAAAATGATCTTAAACAGCTTATGCTTGTCTTTTATCTTGTTTCCTGTCTTCAGAAGGCTTTCTATGATTTCATCAGTTGAATTTTTTGCTGAGAATGAATCTGAAACTAAAATTACGTCAATGATATCACCATAGATTTCTGGTGAAGAATATACTGAAAGAAACAGTGATATCATCTTAGTTATTGGAATTGCAAACGAATCATTATAAAAGCATGAAATTAATAAGAGTATAATGATTTGACTTGATTCAACTATCTTTGGATCGATCATTTCTGCCTTGTTTTGTAGCATTTCTTGAATTTGTTTTAATGATGAATATACAAAGTTTGAGTTCAACGACCAATAGTCCATATTTGAAAATAATGTAACTATTGCATCTGTAAACTTAGATTTATCCGTAATTTTTTCGATATAATTTAATAAAATTGGAAAATTTTCATTAAGTTGTTCATCATTGTATTTCACAAAGCAGTGGATGACCATGTATACCAGATTATGCATATTTGCACCTTCTAATGTGAAAAATTTCGAGAACATTATTAGAGAAGGTTTATTTTCATGTTCAAAGAGGTCTAAAATTAGGCTCAAACTGTGCTGCTCCTCTAATAATAAAATGTTATCGTAAGTTTTTGCAATATCACAAATCATTGTCGGTGGACAATGAAGATATTGCATTAATATGATTTTTGACGGATTTTGAAGTAAACTGAATTTTACATGTCGAATAATTCTATATTTTCTTATTTTTATATTTATCCTTTGCTTTTATTGAAATAAACATTATGAAATTAGATACTATTTCTGATGTTTATCATGAATTCATTGACATATGGTCCCAAATCGTAATATTTGAAAAATTGATATAGAAATTTGTAAACATTTGACATTTTACATGTCAGAAAAACAAATCGATGTTTTCTCATGTGTTCATCAGTGATTGTGACTAAAAATCTTTTCCAATCGGAAGTATGGATGAGCAAATTGGCAGAAATGGGCCAATTCGCTAAAATCGCAGGCCCAATTCGTTTTTTTAGAGGTACAGAAACTCGAATCAGCACATATGATTTTTTTCTTTATTCAAGCAGTAGACTACATAGGTATATGTGACAGCCATCAGGTTTGCGGATCACTTTTTGTACGTTATTTAAGTTTTTTCCATTGGGGAACAAAAAAATCATGGCCACATGACAAACACAAATAAATGAGCTAAAAATTCTGAACTTATCAAAAAGCAAAAATAGCATTGATTTATTACATTACAAACAATAAAACTACGAAATCCTCATTTTTGCGGCCAATGATTCTCAAATCCCCAAAAATCCCCATTTGCGGTATTGAAATTGAGTGTCACTTTTCGCCAAAATTGAGTTCCCCCAACTAAAAAATGATTGGAGGGTATTCAATTTTATGTCACCTTTTGAGGAAATTGAGAGGAAAAATGGAAAAAGATGGGGATACGAAGAAAGGTATTTAGTTTTCTTTGAAATTGAAACCATGAATTCGTGGTGTATTTCCCCATCTAATGTATGATTCCCCACTGTAAAAAGTTTTCACCATTTTCCAAAAAAAATCACTTTTTATCGTAATATATAATTTCCCCCCCCCCCCCCCCCCCCCCCCCCCCCATTTGGGGACGCACGTGGGGAATCCCCCCATATGGGAAATGGAGAAAAGCCCGATGGTTGTATGTGATGTTAGTGTGAGGGCGGCTAAGAAAAAAAAGTGTTATATATTGAGTTGCATTTTTTGATTTTTTGAATAGGATAAAAATAAAATTTAAAAAAAAAAAATTGGAAGATTTCAATTTTGTCGAAAATGGACACGACAAGGCCCGCGGGTTAATATATAGCAACCTAGTATAATAATCGTGTTATATAATTATCTAGGTTTGAAGACGAGAAAAGGACTCTGATATCAATTACCCGTGCGAACAAAAAATGGGGAATTTGAGGGGAAGATTAAATACCCGATTTTTGAGCAACTTTAAATTGTCAGAATGGTCTAATGGTTAAGTTATGTAAGCTCAGCAGTAAATCAAAGGTTCTAGTACATATATGTTTAATTTTTTCTTTTTATATTTAAAATATCATTAAAACAAAGAAAATTGCGATATATTAAAACAATTAAGGATCCATTTATTACAATATCCATAATATACTATATATTGGAAATCAAAACAATACAAAAATCAATAAGGATTGCAGATATTGAATATGATTGTCATGAATTACTTTCTGTTCTTTTTGAACGTAATGCTACATACTACCGATGATTGGCGTCGAACAATTTTATTATTAGAAACCAATTATTGAAAAATATTCTTTATCAATTCTCTATAATTACTTTTTCTGAATCTTCATGTGTTTCGAGCTCATTAGAAGCGTCGCCTATGCTTTGTTCGTGATAAATTATATCAAAGTTCTGAATAAAACAAGCAAAAAATCACCATACTCGATCAAAATCGATTTTTTATTGAGAAATCTTAAAAAGAACCTCAAAAAAGGCATTTTCCTTCACAGCGTCTAAACTGGATTGTCTTTTTGCAAAGTCTTGATGCAATGTAGAAATCTGACATGTAATATATTTACAAACAAATTGTCAAAAAAGATAAATGCATGCTTTTCGACTGTTTGCGTCTTGCTGTCTTAGTAAAAGTCAGTTATCTGCAAATAAGAAAGAGTGCGAATGTCATTTACATGTTTACATTCTCACTAAATTAACTTTCAAAATATTGTAAAATATCAGAAACAGCCAGATGTAAATAATTATAGTTCAATAAGCTCACAGCAGTACTATTAATCATTGCCAGTATGAAAAATAACGAGATATTATAATATATCTTGAGTTTCAATTCGAAACTCAAGTTGTAACAGTTTACTTGTAGTTACATTTAGATATATTTACTTACTAATGGGAACTAGCAATAGACTTAAACCATTAGCAAATCCTATATGCCAATATTTTTTTGAATTTATTGAAAAATTACGTATATGTTTTTGGTGATGAATATCAATATTTTTGTATAAGAAGCTTATCCTATCATTATGAGGTATAAACAAAGTAGTCGATTTTTAATATCAAATTAAATTTTATTATATTGGCATTTTATATAACTTTGCTTACCCACTAACTATTAGATGTATTGTAGAGTAATATGATGCTGAATAATTAAATCTAATAACTTGCTGTAAGAACTTTACTGAATGAAATTTCCGTGGTAAAATAAGGTTAAGAGTTTCCGTACCTTTGTTTTTTTTAGGAATTACATTTGTATTCTAAAATATCACCACAGATATACCATTAACATTTGTGATTATAATTTCACAACATTAAAGCTAAAATCAGAGGATTTTATTTAAAATTAATCTTGGTTAATGAACCTAAAAACAAGTGATTTTTAATTCACAATAGTTTGCACTGTCCCTCTTAAGTTATTCATAATAAAATGAGTTTTTCTCAAGAGCTTCTCGATAAATCTATGCTTTTTCTTGGTTGTTTATTATCTAAGTGAAATGTGCAATATGAAAATCATATAGCGCATTAGCGAATTTAGCGAACCTGCAGCTCATTCAATTTTGAACAGTTTACGCGAATTCGGTCCATTTGCTAAAAACCTTATTAGCAAATTTTATCACTTTTCCATTAAATACACAGGGGTTATATTAATTATCGGGGGAATATGTGTTAATATGAGGGAGAAATTTCTATTGTTGTGTTGTATCACGAAAAAGGGGAAGTGAGGTGAAGTGAAAAGTGACATATTACATGTCAGATTCCAAATATAATTTTTCATAAAGGAAATTGATATAGTGTTATTTGATTGTAGGCATCTAAAGAAATATGGAATATTAGATCTGGTTATGAATAATTATAGGAAAAAAATAGAATTTATACAATATTTTTTTTTTGCTCAGTCACACATACACAGTGTGGTGAGTCACCACACTGTGTAGCATCACAATGTCTGCGAGAGAGAGACTGAGCACACTCACTAATGGCTCCACAAAATGGAACTCTGTGTTGAGTTTTGTTCGAGAGGATGATAAGATGTGCTTCAGGGTCCCTTCAGACTTGAAGCACATATTATCAGCCTCTCGAACTTTCTTGCTTCTATTTTCAAGTCTACACTTTACATGGCAGAACCGCATCACTTCACCTCACTTCCCCTTTTTCGTGATAAAATATTATAAAGGGTATTCTAGGAGTTTCAATAAAGGGGATTTTTATTATAGGGGTTTGATAAAATAATGAGGTAGATTTTTATAATTTCCGGGTCAAACTGCATTATAAAGGGTCTTTCAGTTGCTCCCTCCGCGCGATCCTTAAAAATGTTGAGTTTGCGCTCAGCCAAAAAGTGTCTAATTCGCACATCCATATCGGAAGTAATTCCCATGGCAGTGGATTGCTCATAATATACAAGCTAAAAATATGAAATTTACATGACAAAAATTAATATTTTATGATGTTTACAATTCAGAAAGTATGATTACATGGTAAATATATTTATTGACTCGAAAATAGCAATTTCGCAGAATAAAATTGATCCTAAATGAAAAATTCCAACAAATGAAATGCTTCTTCTAGACCCTAATAATAGTGAATTACTTAGAGTCCGAATTTGCGTCCAAGAAATGTTCAAAAACAAATTTGTCAACTTACAGTCAGTAAATTTTAATTCTGAAGTTTGCATGTCATATTTACGACAAAACGTCAAATTTCGCAAATAAAATAATGAACGAGAGAAAGAGGCTCGTTCTCTTTGATATCGACGGAACATTGACACCATCACGCTCGAAAGCGTCGAGCGATGTCCTGAAGATGATGTCTGACCTCAAGAAAGTCTGCTGCATCGGCGTTGTCGGCGGCTCAGACCTTCCAAAGCAGATGGACCAGATTGGTCTCGACGTTCTCGACTTGGTCGACTATTCGTTCCCAGAGAACGGCCTCATCGCATACAAAGGACACGAAATGATTGGAAATACTTCAATAAGGAGCTTTATTTCAAACGAAAAGTATAAAAAGTTCGTAAACTGGGTCCTCAGGTATATCGCTGATCTCGATATTCCTGTCAAATCCGGTACTTTCATTGAACTTCGCACTGGATTGATTAATATTTGCCCAGTTGGACGAAATTGCACGCAAGAGGAGCGTATTCAATTCTACGAGCTCGACAAGAAGGAGAACATACGCTGTAAAATGGTGGAAGAGATGAAGAAAGCTTTTCCTGATTATAATCTTCAATATTCGATTGGTGGACAGATATCATTTGACGTTTTCCCTGTCGGCTGGTCCAAAATCTACTGTTTAAAGTTCGTCGAAGGCAAATTTGACGAAATTCATTTCTTCGGTGATATGATTTACGAAGGAGGCAATGATTACGAGATCTTTTCCGATCCAAGAGTCATTGGACACGCCACAAAGAATCCAGAAGATACAGTAAGACAAGTCACCGAATTATTCCTTCATAAGTAGGTGAATTATCTTTGCCAATAAATGAATTAGTTTGTTTTCATTCTGTATTGTAACATATCTTTCACATTAAAGATATTACCAAAATATATAATTCATTCCATTCGATGAATCAATCATATAACTCTATAATCAAACAATGTAATGGGATATTTCATCATTAAAACGTATAAGAGCCAAAATATTTGAATAATAATATAATTTTATTGATTCCTTATCCATGCAAGCAAATAAAATGAATTTGCCGTTTTTAAATATATTTCTTTGCGTGTTAAACTGATTTTGAGAAAGTTAAAATTATTTTCAATTAAATATGAAAAGGAAACTACTATTATTTAGTTGGGTTGCTAAGAAGTGGCTGCTCATTGAATGTGTTGTCGAAGATTTCACCCATCTTCTTGCCGTGCGTATCTGGTAAGAAGAAGATGCCCCAACCGAAGGCGGTGAACATGAGGACGGCGAAGAAGAGGATTGCACCGCCGAACTTGAGGTACTTCGACATGATTGGCCAGATGATCATAACAATAGAGGCAAGGCCCCAGTTGAGAGATGTCATGAGTGATGTAGCAACAGCTCTGATGTCATCGGTGAATAACTCTGGTGTGATAACCCATGGAATTGGGCCAAGGCCGAGACCGAAGCAAAGGTTGTTGGCGACCATCATGATGGCAGGGATCAAAGCGGACCAGTTGAAGTAATGGTTCAAGCATGCAATCAAGAGTGTAGCAGCGCATAAGAATGATGATGTGTGCCACGCTGGACGATGTCCAATGCAGGCAACAAGTGGTGCGGAAACACCTGTGGCAATAAGACCGGAGAGACCGACGAAGAAAGCGGACCATCCTGGATCTAATGAAGAACCAGCATCCTTGAAGATCTGGTTGAGGTTGGAAAGGAATCCATTGCATCCAGAGAACTGCTGATAGAACATAAGGATGGAAGAAACAAGAAGTGGCTTAAAGTTCCTCTTTGAGCACAATGGGTTCTTCTTCTCAGTAGTTTGCTCCTGTTTTTCAGTGTGCGGTGATTCTGGGACGAAGAAGATCAATAACATGCATAATGCTGGGGCTACAGCAAGACAAATCGACAAATAGCGCCACTGGAGCCAGATTCCGAGGAAATAGCAGAGGCAGGCACCGATGACGACACCAAACTGGTGGAAAATGCCATAAGAACCACGAAGCTCGATTGGCGAAATCTCTGTGATATAAAGTGGGCAAACTGTTGAGAATGAGCCAACTGTTAAGCCGAGGAGGCCTCTTCCGAGGAAAGCAACAATCCACGCCTTCTCGTTAGCAATGGGGATCAAAAACCAGCCGCAAACAGCTGCAATTGCTGTCAAGCAAGTTGTCATCTTTCTTCCGAGTTTGTTTGTAGGGTAATGGATGAACGTAGGTGTTATGATGCCCATGATAGCTGGTAATGTGTTAAATATCGTTCCTGCAGTATCGCCAAGATTCAAATCGAGTTTCATTGGTGCTGCAGCGGGACTCCAGAATGCCATAGTCTCGCCGAAGTTCATAGAACCGAACATAATGATGACGACGTATAAAAGCTCTTTGGTAAAGAAAGAAACCATTTTTTTCGATATATTTTGTCACTTTTGTTATGGCTGGCATCGATTTTCGTTTTCTTTATATTTGGATTCTACACACGATGGGCATTCTAAAAATCATGGTTTCGAATGTCGATGATTTTTTGTCAATTAGACTTTTTTACATTGCCAACATTCCTATTTTTATCTGGTTTAACGAATTTCCTGTTGGTGCTCGCATAAATATGCTTTAATTTTTGAAAATAAATTGATATATTCTATTGAACACGTTTATCTTTGGCAATAGCTTTTCGTACTCATAAGCTATTTATATACAAAGAGAATATAAGATTGCCAAAGATATAAAAACTGATATTCAAAATTTAGCATTTTTACCTATGTAATATTATCCTACATGACATGAAAATGAGTTTTGCAAAAGATTTCAGCCGTGTTATAAACCGTTGAAAGAAAAATATCGAACATAAGATATTAAATGTGATTAGAAGTGACAGTGTTAAGGATAGCGTGCATTTTATGCACGTTCAAGCAGAAATTGCTGATTATCCATGATATTTTTATCGAACAATTTTTTATATCTTTCCCTGGAATGCGAACAATATAAGGAACTTGGACCAATAGTCTATAGCTTTAAGGGTTAACGCCAAAAACGATTCTTTTCAAAAATGCACGAAATTCCCTCAAAAATCCACTTTTTACAGGAACAGATCATATCAGTGACACGTTATTCTCCTTCCTTATATCACCTTATGTGGTAATAAGCCAAAACAAACAATTTTGCAAAATCAAAAATATCATTTTCTAAATAAGGTGGAATCCATCGACCAATTCTTTTATTTTTTTATTTGCTTATGAATTCCTTAACAAAACTCGATATGATTCATGAAATCAAAAGTCAACAAAAGAAAGCTTGGAGAAATCAGCTACGGAAGTGATAACGCAAAAATAATTCCGATTCTGTAAAATGTTGATATTTAACATAAAGCAATGCAGAAAAATCGGTTTAAAAATTGTAAAAAAATAATCTGATATAATTTAAATCTTCTCTCGGAATCGGATGAAATATTGCATAAAAGCACTTCTTTTAATTAATTGTATCATCAAATGATCAATATTAAATTTTCTGATAAATTTATTTAAAATATAATAGTTTTGAATTGAAAGAAAACAATTTGTTTCAATTTATTTTCAATTAAGAAATTTGTTTACAACTTGTTATACAATATTAATATATTAATATTCTTAAATAAATAATTTAAGTTAATGACAATCGATATGTTTATGTCACATAAAAAGAATGATATAATTATATACCTTAGATGCATTATATGAAATTATGACTATTTTCTGTTTTTATAAAAATTCATTCAATTTTAAAAATATTTAAGGAAAATGTCTAATTTATTATATATGATAATATTTTGAAACATTATCGATGCGGTATTGAAAAAAACAAAATCAAATCATCGATTATAATTTTTATGACATTATACGAAAAAAAATGTTAGAATTTTTAAAATTTTCAAATGCATTTGAAGAATTTTGAAGAGCAAAGTAGTGGATACAGTGGAAGCTCTTACAAATCGTCCTCAAGCGATAACATAATGCTCAGGCGTAAAGCATTGCCTAAAGTTAAATTCACTTTATCAGAAGACAATCAGCTGCGAAAACTTGTTGCAAAATACGGTGAGAACAAATGGGAGGAGATAGCAGCACAGATTCCAGGGCGTAACACACGCCAATGCCATGACAGATGGGTATATTACTTAAATCCGAACGTGAAAAAGGATCCGTGGACAGAAGAAGAAGAGAACCTCCTGTATAAGTGCTACCATGAAATAGGACCGCATTGGGTCAAAATATCGAGATTTTTCGAAGGTCGTACAGATACGCAAATTAAAAACAAATGGAATGTGTTAAAACGCAGAATGGAGTACGATCGAAAGTTTACAGAAAAACCAGTATCGCCAGAGAAGCCACAGCATGAAATAGAAAAACAAATTTTAAAAGAACAACCAATTCAGCAAATTCCGGCAGTTTTGATTCCACCACCTACGAATTCATTTATGAACCCACCTCAGTTTCTTAATAATCCAATAATCTTAAAACCTAAGATTCCGCCTCTGCCGTCGCTGAATCCACTGTCAATTTCAAATTTGATGGTCCCAATGCCTCCTAAAGTAATAAGAAAGATTGTTGTGGCAAATGAACCTGAAAAAGGCTTTCCATACAATTTTCCTTTAAATCCAAGACCTGCGGATGCAAACTAACTTGTTTATAAATAATTAGAGTCATATTAGTGAAATTATTCAATTTATTTTTATCAAATTGTTGTCACATTTCAGTAATGATTATGTGATAATCGAAAAGGTGAAAAGTTATGATGATAGGAACAAGATCGCGAAAATCCAATTTGAATTTAATCTTTTAAAGAATCAAAATGAATGTGAGCAAATGTGTATTTCACAAATCAATATCTATGACATTTAATATCGTGCTCAATGGTTTATAACTAAAAATACGATATTTAATTTAATCAATTTAATTTATATGAATAATAGTACTAATCTTGTTGTTAATGATCTATATTTAATGAGTATAGTGTAAATATATACATTGCATTGGAATATGATAAATAATTTGCAAAAATTTAAAATATTAATTGAGATAGATGAATAATTCAAGTTTGCACACATAAAATCATGTATTTTCAACAATGTCATTGCCCTTTTGATTCTTTCGTTTCGATCTGAACAAGCAAAAGATAATAACAGAAATTATACAAATAACAATTAATCCGACGATGACACATGATTTAGATTTAGAGCTCTCTTGTGATTGTTTTCCAAAGAGTGCAGGACAAATCCAACTAACGTGTTTTGTAAAGCGTCAGATTTGATATGTAATTGTTGTAAAATGTCAGATTTGTCAGAACTCGAGAGCCAGTTTGCATTTAACAAAAATGAAAAAAAAAGGAAAAAAATAGTGAATATTTAAAAATATGGGCGAATTGAAATATTAGAGAGGTTATAAATTTGGAAAGAGACTACTTATTGCTAGTATAAATGTAATTATCATTCAAAATTTAAATAACTTACTGTTTAAAAAAAAATTAAAATCGAAAAGTGAAAATAAAAATAAATTAGGGATTCTAATAATGTGAAATAAAGAAGTTATGTTTAAAATAATCAGAGACAAAATAAGATGGTGGAATAAAATTAAAAGAAAGATTTTTTCGATAAGGGAGACTCAGGCTTGGTGCCTAAAGAGTAGTGTCGTGCAGACCTCAGTGGCACAGCCAGTGTCGAAGACTGCGAATCATGCACTGGGACAACAAGTATAACATCTAAGTATCGTGAAGGCCGTGCATGCCTTCACGCACTTTCGAAGCTGTGTCTAGTTGACCAATTGCAAAATGACACTTTTTGTAAGCTGTTCACCAACTCTATTTCTGACAAATCTGACACCTTACAAAACACGTTAGTTGGATTTGTCCAGCACTCGTTTTCCAAACGGATAATCGAATCTAAACTTTGACGAAAATTGGCAAATGGGGACTTCTTTGATGTCTAATTTGATAATTATTGCTCTTCCAACAAGTAATATTGAGATATCATCAACAGTAGGTGCGATACCAACTTTTGACATCGAATTTCCTGGAGCAACGGCAGCAAATGTCGTCACAAATCCAGTTTCTTCTATTTGCGGAAAAATAGGAATGAAAGAAGTCGCAAATGGAAAATTCGATGGGAGTTTGTTGTTTGAGTCTGCTTTAGGCATGAAACCATTCTTATATGAGTTTAGTTTTTCAACATCGTTGTTAAACAGAATACAAGCGAGAACAATATTTGGATTATTATTCGGTATTCGAAAGTATATTGTGTCGCATTTAGTAACGATAAACTGTATATTCATGTCATTGTAAATGAAATATACCGATTCTGAGATCGGCAGTCTTTGATTTGTGTCGAATAGAAATATTATTCCTGAATAGTCATTTAATGCTTTTGTTGAACTGTGTATAGTGAATGGTTTGATTTGGACTGATAGATATTGGTAAAAAAGAGGATCATAAGTCGGCGGTATTTTAATTTTGCGTTGTTTGATTGGCTGTATGATGAAATTGACAAAACAGGCGCTATGTTGTAAGATAGCTCATTAGAATACGGCTCTCTTGCTTTAGATATAAATTGATGGAAAACATCTTTAACTAATTTGTTTGCGTAGATAATTTTATCGTCATTGTTTAGATTGTACTCATTATTGTAGAATTCTGTCCTTGGTTCCTCCAAAACTGGAAAATCAACGAATTCATATGAAAATCTCGGTTTTCCCATGAATCTTTTCACCCAATCTGTCTGCACAAGGCTCAGATCGAATGACATCTCCTCGTGAGTTGAAACGTGTGGATCAACTTCCTCCATGAGAGGAGATGTGATGTTCAATTTTTTATATCAAAAAGTGAGATAAATGGCAAAACGTGATGTGGTTGGGTCGTGGGGTCCTCTCTATATTGTTTTTTTTATAGAAATATTCAACAATAGATTTTGAAGAATGTTAGATTCTCTCGTTGCAATGGTCAATAAGGTCTTTTTAACGTGTTTGGAGTTATTTATATAGAGATTGTGATTCAACTAAAAATAAAACGTGAAATATATTGCAAAATAGGTTCTCTATGCATAGTTGCTGATTTTTTTTGCAAAATGACACGTAAAGTATTCAATTAATTTATAACCCTTGATAATATTTTCACACCCTATTTTAGATAATCAAACAAAGCTGTTCAATTGTTCGGCCATATGGTGTAACGTTTTATGGTTGCGTATCCATGATGTATCCATTTTTTAAAAGCACCGACACTACGGATAATCATAGTACTAAGCTTTTTTTAGAGTCTTAGTCCCCATGACTCCCACAATCTCATTAATATTTTAGAGTTTTGATTATTATTAGAAAATTCTACGAATTGTTACTGAAAAACTAACAAGAATTGAAATTAAGGAAAATGCAATTAATCATTTTTGTCGATATCTTTTGAGATTATATATTTAATACTAACTTTGTCTGTAAGCTCTTCGTCTCTATCCCGGCCAACTCAAAAATGAGGAGCTGCCCTTTATGGCCTTTAATCTTTTCATATATTTTCTAATTCAATTTCAATAAGCTTCAACACAATATTTTTTTCGAGGGATAAGTGCCTACTACCCAGGGTTGTCCGGAATTTTCTGAGATTTTGTTTATTTGTGAGATTACTAAAAATATCAATTTAATGTAGCGCAAAGCAAGCCAAACTCGAGCTGAACTCTATATAAACATAAGGACCATCTGCGCTTCTTTTTATTCGCGAATTGATGAATATTCTGCTACAAAACTTACTGTCATAAGTTTATAAACTACAGATTGCTTTGCTTGTCAAATTCCATGACAAATAGATAGCTTATACGCGTCAATTTGTCATGCCATGGTTTGTCTCTCAATATCCATCGTTTTTCTTTCTTTTTTAATTTTTTTTTTCTCAATTCTTTTTGTTAATAGACTATTTTGCACACCAAAACATTGCAAAAAATCAACAGTCAATTAAATTTTTATTTTGCCAACTTCATCATCTCTGATTTGCGATGTATTTTAATTCAATCATAATCCATATAAACATGAAGGCATACATAGTATTCTTTATATCATATGTCACTTATATAAAGACACATATTGTGGCCTAGAAAAATCGAATAAAACTTACAGTTAGCCCCTGAAAAAAGAGCGTTTTTTACCCCGTAAGAAAGAATATTTTTTTAATTATAATTCAGTTTTACAACAATAACGTCAAGGAAATATAGATTTTAGCACAAAAAAGTTAATAAGTCAGAAAAAATTGAAAAACAAATTAAAAAAGAAAGAAAAAACGATGGATATTGAGAGACAAACCATGGCATGTTATTCCCGCATCTCGAGAAGACTTAACAAATGAGCTATCTTTGACATGGAAAGACTTTCAAATATTTCAGGTATTTGATCGCCCATCAATGATTGATGATTTTTTGATTTTACCTTCTGAAGTCATAGCTATACCTGAGGTAAAAGAAAATCATTAAAATTTTATGATTTGATATTTTGATAATTTTGATTTTTTGAGATTGCATCGTTACTAATTATAATTATTACGAACATACTCTAAAATGATATTGCCTCATATTTTATAAGATTTCATTATAGAAAAAGAAAAAGCTGAACATCGATGGCTTCAAATAAACTCAATCCCCCATTAAGTAAACGTTAACAATTGAGGCATATTCCATTGTCAAATCCGGATAATCATTTTTCCTTGCCAATATTTTCATACTTTAAATCTTCATTTTGACAAGCACATTATATTATCTATACAATGTAGATGTTGTGTACTAAATTTTAATGAATATGTTAATTTTTCTCAATCAATCTTTGATAAATCCGATTAATTTCTTTTTATTGTTATCTGTATTATATTTCCTATTACATGATGTAGGAATTTTTTTGTTCCAACTTTTTTCACTTTAAGTTGTATAGTAGGAGGGGGTACTGATAGAACCCCTCAAAATCGTAAGACTTTTATTACATTTTTGAAAGATTTTAATATCACTTTTCATCAAATATAGACGATGTATTCCAATATTATATAGACGATATAAACCCATTAATTTTTAAGTTATTTTTTAAATTAATTTTATTTTGAGTAAAAGGACCCATTAATGACATCATCAATACTTAAACAATTATTAAGTGAATCTAAGACTAAGGAAGAAGTTAAGGCTTTAATTTTACTTCATTCTGAAATACAACAAATGGAAAGGAGAGCTTTGAATCATTATGTGAATATTGATGGTTTTGCTTTTGTTCGACACTATGGGAAAGTGTATTTCAACAAAAAAACATAGAAACAGTTATATAAAGCGTGTTTATGACTTGAGGGGTCCAGACTCTTCACAAGTCTTTTAAATCTAGTTGAACACGTTCATTTATTTTTTAAATTAAATCAAATATGCCTAATTTATCATCTGTTGGTGAAATAATATTTGGTAAATAGTTTAAAAATTCATATCCATGGTTCCGCGTAATAAAATGCTCCTCCATATATTTTTTTTATATGTTTCATATTTAATGTTTCTATGTGTGTATTTTGGATTATATTGTTGAATTTCTTTTCTACTCCATCCATTAGGTCTGCTATATATTTTTTCATGTATTTCTTTTATCTTCTTCATATCATTAATTTCAATGGTAGCACCTTTAAATTTTCCAGCTCCTGAATCATTGATGACTTTAATATATTCGTAATATGGATTTAATCTGTCAAAATATGTGCAGTCATAATAAAATTCTTTGCATTTTTTATATGGTTGTTCTTTCTGTTATGTTGGTCCTTCTCCTTAATTGGTTCATAAATATATTCGTTACAGTATAGGAATTTAATAAGAGGTTCAAATTTATTTATATCTTTCACTAATACGGTGTGTAAATGAGAACCTAATTTATAAATGAGAGCGTTAATAGTTTTATTTGATCCTTTCACTGATGAAAACATAAATGATTTTTCAATTGATGATAACCATGTGGGACTTTGTACGGCTTGTTCATTAATGTTGATCACTTTATGAAATTGAATGTTAATATTAAATTTATCACAATACCACTGACATTCTTTTAAGCTCTCACCCTTGAAATCTTTTATG